>SMDT01001790.1:0-69095 GCA_005392925.1 Aquilaria sinensis
AATGTGTTGTCAGGGTGCTCTTCAGGAACAAGCTAATACCTATGTGGAATTCTAGTGTTCCATTTATGGACTTTACCTCTAGCCAGTTACACACATAATCAGCAAATCATACTTGCAAATCAAGCAAAGCATACACTTAATCCATTAAGTGCATAGAATGTGTGTCCATCAAGTGTACTAATCCAATGCATGGCAACCAGGAAGCCCATCTCATTTTCAACTTTGAAAACCACATTTATATATATATCCATGAGCATCAGCCAAGTCTAGTGCACATAACATGAATATGCATCATGGCATTCCATCAAAATCATCCAAAGATAATCACGATCATAATGGCAACAAACAAGCATCATTTACTTGGAAAACGTACCAAGGATGCTATATGTCTCTAATTAGCCAGGTTTAGGTTTTACAGACCACGCCCTCATACTACCCAACCTTGACTCATAATAACCTGGAACGCATTCCAGCTTAATAGACCTTGTTCCCACAACTTCTAAACTCCATATGCCTGCACAAGGAAGTCCAAACCATTAGCTTGATTCACAAGCAATCTATACCACATAAGTCACTTAGAGTCAAATGAATAAATTGAGCAACACTATACATACCCAACCCTTTAGCACAATGTAACGAGTACTCTGGTACTCTACGCTTGATCTATCAAGCCATCCTTTTCCTGAAAAAGGTATAACAGGGCGGGTGAGTTATAAAACTCAGTAAGAATCCCGACGTTATCCAATGCCTAGTGAGGTAAATACTCATGACTTTCAAAGTCATCATATGGCTTCCAAAGTCTAAACTTGTGCCAAGCATGTCATGGCAATTAAATCCCATGCCAAGAATACCATGGCAAATAAATTCATGCCAAGAATATCATGGCAAATAATCCTGTTCTTGCAAAGGAAAACACTAAAACAAAGAAAACACAAGATATAGCACAATAACAATAACAATAATATTATGGGTCAGCATGCACAAACAACAACGGTTTAGAGAAGCACGCAACTCAACACACACAACACTGTCCTCGTACAAACTGTTCCATGTCACCGTATGGCATCCGCAAGCATTAGCATAAACCATGCCACTAATCCCGGCATGCCATTTATTTCTATAACCAACTGAGCGCTCCTTAGCTTAGGAATTGAGTTGGCCAAACTCAATCCCCAGCCCTAAATGCTTGCTAATTACGCATGAGTAAACCATAATTGCCAAAGCAACAATACCTTGCCCAATATGCACTTATGTGCCCAAATATCCAACTAAGAAAGTATCATGAGTCCTCACAAAAAGTAACAACCACATAGCCCTGACATGCACACCTATGGTCACTTGGTTCTTTGACCATCACATAGGGGCACTAATACTCACAATGAAAGGTCATGGAAAATATACCATGCAGAGAGTGAGTATAGGGATTCTTACCACCATTTGTGTAACCTTTTGCTCATTGTCTTTGCCTTGCTTTGCTTTGTTTGTTGTTGGAACTTATCTTTTCCATAATGGACCTATAAAGCCCAAAATACTAACAAGTTACTTAATTGCTTTCTATTAAACATGAGAACCATAATTTACCAAGCACACTTGGTTTAACTTACTCAACCTCACTTAAGGAGGTAAAGGCTCACTTAGCCTTTCTGTGAACTGAGGCCCAATTTTCTGTGAACTCAGGCCTACATTGGCCTTTTCCTGGAAATCCAGGCCCAATTTACACTTTTCTGGAGTTCAGGCCCACTTGGCCTTTTCTGGAATTCTGGCCCAACTTGGCCTTTCCAGGAACTCAGGCCCAACTGGCCTTCTCTGGAACTCAGGCCCACTTGGCCTTTTAATTTTTTTTCACTGGACTTGGCCCAACTTACATTTAGGCCCAATTTTACCTTTTCAGGATTTGGCCCATTTAACTTCTCCAGGATTTTGGCCTATATTAACCTTTTCAGGATTTAGCCCATTTGCTAATAATGCCATTATGGCCCAAAATAGCCCATTTAAGAGTTTCTGGACCAAGAATACTTGGTTTTCAATTTGGGCCTTCAAATTTAACTCTTGGCCCAATTAGCCCCATTACTTCTTTCTTTTGCTCAATTTAGTCCCATAAGTTTTCTAAGGACCATTTATGCCAAGAACACTTGGCTAGCTCCAATTTTCACCAACTTGTCATTATGGCCGAATTTATCATCACTTTCCTTTACCATTTTGGCTTCACATTTTACTAGGAACACCTAGCTACCATGAACACATGGTTTACACACATCCACCAAAAATTGGCACCATGGTCGAATGCTTCATTTCTTCTTTGCTTCATTTCTTCTTTGATATTTTTGCTTGCACAAGTCATCTAGGACTCAAAACATGCCAAGAACACTTGGCCCCACATGGCTAACATGCCAAGACATTAAAAACCACATATGGCCGAATCCTCCATGGCTTGATTTTGCTTACAAAACTCCTCTTTTTTGCATCCAACTTTTGACCAATATCTTGTATACTCACAAGGACTTCAATGATACCAAGAATACTTGGAAAAATGCACATACAAGCCAAAATACCCATTTGGCCGAATTTGTTCCTTGCTTTTCTTTGCATCCTTTGCTTGATTCCTTGCTTGGAATGGCTATACAAGCCTCGAGGCACCAAGAACACTTGGTTTCAAGCCTCAAAATACCATGGACATCCATGGCCGAAAGTTGCTCCTTGCTTTTCTTGGAGTTCTCCTCCATTTCCTTGCTTTTCATGGCTTAAAAGTGCCATGCTTGCCTTGAACTCTCAAGTTGAGTCCAAGAGCACTATAAATCCTCCATGGCCGAATCTTCAAGAGCTTGTCCTTGCAAAAATCCAGCATATACAAAGCATTAAAAAGTAATATCTAGCTCAAAACACAAGAAATCAACAATGAAAAACATGATTCACTTACAACCTTGTTTTGGCCGAATCTTCACTTGTTCTTTCTTGATGTTTTCCTTGTTTCTCTTGCTCCTCATGGCTTAGAAATGCCATGCATGTAAGGAGCTCTTGAGGTGAGCTCAAGAACACCATTTTCTCACCAAGGCCGAAACTTGACAAGCATTTCTTCATGGGTTTTCTTTGATTTCTCTCTTTGTTCTTGGTCTAGATGTGTTTAGGAGTACGAAATCACCATGAAATCGTGTTTGCATGTGTAAGGAATGGTAGATTTAGCCATGGCCGAATGCTAGAGTGAAGGAAGAAGATGAAGCTTGGAGAAAGAACCATGGCCGAATGTGTTTGTGTTCTAGAGAGAAGGGAGAGTGTCCTCGGCTAGAGAGAGAAAAATGTTACTGAAATGAAGTGGAAATGGGAGCATGGCCGAATGTAAGCTGCACATGGAAGGGAAATGAAGCTCAAATGCAAGCCAAATGTGGCTAAATGCAACATGGCCGGTCAACACTAATTCAAAAAGGAGGAAAGCTAGTCAAATGCAAGTCCATGGACAAAAGAAAGTGATGTCCCATCAAGACAACCCATTTGCTTCCTTTATGGCGCCATTTTGCCAATTTATATGGCATGGCCGAATTTTTGAATGAAAAGGGGGGAGAATGAGTCAAATGCTCATTAAGTGTTGATTGGACAAGTGATGGTGAGGAGAAATAAAATAATGCAAAGTGGGAGACAAAGACTAGTCAAAAATGATGGGAAAAATAAATAATGTGGGTGGAGGCTTATGTGGAAAATATTTAAATGGAACAAATGGGATGGCCGGCCATGGTTTATTTTACCATGCAATAATGGCCAAATCCCTCCTTTAGCCCTCCACCTTTCTCCAATTGTTCAATTGAGTCCTCCCACAAACTTTTCCTTTGAGCAGTTGAGTCCCTCAACTTTAATTTCCACCATTTAAATCACCAAAACTCTTGGCCTAAGCCAAGCATAATTCATAGAGTGTCCAACACTCATTAATGCCCATTCCATAAATAAATTTAAGATCTCCCGAGCTTACCGAGCTCAATTCCCATTTAGGGAAAAATTTCCATGTCTCCTCAATTAAATTGCTAAGTTTCCAAATTAGGAAACTTTTTATTTCCATTAATCCTCTTAACCCGGGACTTAATCATTTAGCCCTTTCCGGGTGTAACACCTTCGGTCGCTGAATCTGGGACCCCTGTTTTTCCATTGTCATGAGGATGTTGGTCCTTGTGGTGTTCAGGGGTGTAAAGTTCAGAGGAGTCTTCCTTCCCCTGATCCTCCGAGGTCATCCTGTTTGCTTTGTCGGATACATGGCTTGCTGGCTTGATCCTTCGGGACGGGAATGATCGTTCTTTGGCCCCCCCATTCTTAGCTCTTCGGCTGTCATATGTTGCTCGGCTCTTCAGAAAATTCACCGAGCGTGTCAGGGGGGTCTTTGGAAAATTCATAAAATAGCTGCGAGTCCCTCCGAAGGCCCCGTATCATGGCGAGGATGCGTATTTCTGGCCGGAAGTCTGGAACACTTAGGGCATCTCGGTTAAATCTTTCGGCATAGTCACGGATGGTTTCCCCGTTCCTCTGTGCTATGTCAAACATCTGCACCGGCATCTTCGCTGTAGGACGAGTTCCAATAAACTGCTGGGTGAAGGCAGTGGACAGCTCCTGGAACTCTCTGATGGTTCCTTAGGGCCAGAGAGTTGTACCATGCTGTAGCAGGGCCGACAAGGGTGACCTCGAAACATTTGCATAGAGTGGCGTCATCAGCCCCGTGCAACACCATGCTCCATTTATACTTCGTCAGATAGGCCTGTGGATCTGTTCGGCCATCATACGTCTCTAGCCGAGGTACCCAGAAATCACTGGGCATGGCGGCCTCGACTATTGTTCGGGTGAACGGTGACTCATCTCCACAGAAGTTTCAGAAGGTGAATTTCCGGGGAGGAGCCTCTGACGCCCAAGTCAGTTTTCTGAGAAGGTGAAAGGGGACACTTAGGGAGTTTTGCGGACTTGCCTGCTTGTGCTTTTCAGGAGAGAGGAGTCCCCCTCTGCCAGGACATGTTCTGTGTATTTATAGGGAAGCCTGGCCCGTTTGCATCATGACACGTGTTCGGTCATATCTTTTTTGTACCTTCGGACGTAGGGGACAAGTAGCCAGTGACAGGCTCCTTGAGCCTTGAACCGAGTCAAGTCGTGACAAGACCCGGACGGCTTCGGCGCGTCAGGCCGCCGTTTTAGGCAGCGTAGGGGCGATCTGTCAGAGGCTCCTTAAATGCTCATTAAATGCTCATGCCTTACCCCTGAGTTCCTTTGGGCGAGGTCACCTTTTCGGTACGGATGCCTTTCTTCGGGAATCATGGTGGTGGTTCGGGGAGTTCTCTAGCTCGGGAGTTCCGCCTTCGGGGAGAATCTTCCCTGCTTTCAGTAGCTGGTTCTTTTCTCCCAAAGGCGATATGTTCGGTTCCCCGAGAGAGTCAGCGACACATTTAGATAACCTGGCATTTCAGCTGAAGTGCTTACTTCGTCATGCTCGATTTCACTTCTGCTGAGGTCTGTGGCAATGCTTCTTTCTGAGCTATGTCAGGCTCCCCGGTCAAACCTTCGGGGAAATTCATGCGGGGGGAGGCGATAGCTTTTTGGCTATCAATGAGGATTGCCAAAAAGCCTGGGAAGAACTTAAAATCTATTTGTCTTGACTGCCTACTCTGCGACAACCTCACGAAGGAGAGCCCTTCATCCTGTACCTCGCTGTTTCAGAAAAAGCAGTGAGCTCGGTCCTTGTGAAAGAGGAAGGGTCGAGGCAATGGCCAGTTTATTACGTAAGCAAATCCCTGCACGGCGCCGAGGTCAGGTATCCATTACTCCAAAAAGCCATATATGCCTTGGTGCTGGCAGGAAGAAGATTACGGCCATACTTTCATGCTCACCCCATCATCGTCTGAAGTAGTCTGCCTCTACGGGATGTTATGAAAAAAGTTGATCATTCGGGAAGGCTTTCCAAATGGTGTATAGAGCTTGGCAAACACGACATTGTTTATGAAACTCGGAAAGCCATAAAAGCTCAAGCACTGGCTGACTTCATCGCCGAAGTACCTACCACCGAAGATAGCCACCCAGATCCTGGCGAAGGTGAGCCAGAATGGACGCTGCATGTGGATGGAGCCTCAGGTTCCGAACACCAAGGAGCCGGGGTAATCATCCGAGGACCCGAAGGTCTAGAGGTGATAAAGGCCATCAAGTTCAGCTTCAGCGCCACCAATAATGTGGCTGAGTATGAAGCTCTGATAGCAGGGTTGCGCCTGGCCAGAAAAATTGGAATAAGAAACTTGAAGGCTCACAGTGACTCCCAGCTGGTAGTTCGGCAAACGGCAGGGGACTACGGCGCGAAAGACCCAATTTTGGCAAAATACCACGAACTGGTGACGAAGCTCATTCGAGAGTTCGACACCATACGCATCGAAAATGTACCTCATCGGGAAAACACCGAAGCAGATTGCCTGGCAAAGGCAAAAACATACACCGAGGTACTAAACCACCCGAGCATTGAAGTACTGAGCATAGTAACTTCGGAAAAGGGCTGGAAAGATCCAATAAAGAGGTATCTTGCGGACAACGCGCTCCCCGAAGACCCCGTCGAAGCCGCAAAAGTGCGAAGACGCTCTGGGCGATTCTTCCTAATAGGCGAAGAACTGTATCGGCAGGGATATGCAAATCCTTTACAGAGGTGTGTTGGCGAAGAGGATACTGAAATGATCCTCGAAGAAGTCCACGAAGGCGCTTGTGGTTCACATATTGGAACTGACGCCCTCGCCGCAGTGGTACTTCGCCAAGGATATTTTTGGCCTACCCTAAGAAAGGATGCCCGACAGTTCGTCCGAAAATGTGACAGCTGCCAAAAACACGCAAAAATCCAGAGGACACCCTCGGAAATGGTGACTTCGGCTGACTATCCCTGGCCCTTCGCAGTTTGGGGCATAGACCTCATTGGGCCGCTCCCAGCAGCCCCCGGAGGCGTAAAATTCTGCGTAGTCGCAGTAGACTACTTCTTTAAATGGGTCGAGGCAGAACCATTAGCAACTATCTCAGCTAAAGAAGTGCAGAAGTTCGTATGGAAGAACATTGTATGCAGATTTGGCATACCGAGGATACTGGTAGCCGAAAATGGATCCCAGTTTATTGACAAAGGGTTCCAGGACTTTGTCAACAACCTCGGAATAAAGATGCACTTCGCCCCAGTAGCCCATCCTCAAAGCAATGGCCAAGTAGAGGTATCTAATAGGACCATAAAAGATGGTCTGAAAAAGAGGCTGGGGGAAGCAAAAGGGAAATGGCCAGGCGAACTCCAGAGTGTACTGTGGAGCTACCGAACAACACCCCGAAGAGCCACTGGGGAAACGCCTTTTTCACTCGTCTTCGGTACAGAAGCCATCATCCCAATCGAGGTAGTGCAACCATCAATTCGAGTGCAAGTTTTTGATGAAAATGGAAATGACCTCGGCCTGAGAACCAAGCTCGACCTCGTCGGTGAGCACAGAGAAATAGCCGAACAAAGAAGAAAAGCTTTTCAGCAAAGAGTGGCCGCTGCTATAAACTTGCGCGCCAGGCCAAAAGGAATAAAGAGAGGAGACCTTGTTCTCCGAAAGAATGAATTCGCACCTCAAAAGCCATCCCACGGAGTATTTCGCGCCAACTGGGAAGGCCCTTACCTGGTTCTTGCAGAAGTACGAAAAGGGGTCAACAAGCTCGGCGATTCCGAAGGCGTAGAATTAAAAAATACGTGGCATTCAGACACCTTGAGAAAATTTTACGCTTAGAATCTCGGCGAAGAAGACCATGCTGTACAAAGAAAGGAAAATTTTCTCTAAGTATAAAAATTTTCTTAGCCAAAAAATTTCTTAGCATGAGTGGTGTGAATTCCACAAATGTGGCCGGCTAAAATAAGCGAAGGTATTATTTTCCGAAGTCTCTTGAGCAAACGTGTTCGGGACAACAGAGAAAAACTGGCGAAAGACTTAGCCAAAATTTTTGGGCATAAGTTGAACAACTCAGGATTTTGCGAAAGAGGTCACCATGATAAGCACAGACAAAGTTTTCCGAAGTCTCTTGAGCGAATAAAGTTCGGGACAAAGGAAAACAAAGAATCTCAGGAAAAGACTTAGCCAAGATTTCAAGGTCTTTATTGAGATAAGTGTGCTTACAAAAAAGATAACCAGAAGAAGAAATACAAAAAAAAAAAAAAGAGAAAGAAGGAAAAGGGCCCTAGAACAAACTAAGGGTTCTCGGCGTCCCGGGAGTCTTCGGCTCCTGCGTCCTTTTGCACCACCTTCGGCGCCAGAATACAAGGACGCAGGTTCAGATGATCAATCTTAGACCAGGTCCACCGAGGTCCCTCGGGAATGTCCAGGGCCGCCAGGAAAGAGAGTTCCAGATCTGGGAAGCTCTGAAGGACTTGGTGCCGAACAAGACAGAACCCGTCCTGAAAACCAACCTTGGTCATCTGGTCAGACTTGTCCTTCTCGACCTCAAGCTCCTCGAAGTCCTTCTTCAAATCTGAGACCTTCTTCTTCAGTTCCTTCACTTTCTTCTTTTCCGGCTCCTTCTTCATAGCATCGACCTCGGCTTGGAGCGCAGCCTTCTCAGCAAGCGCCTTCGCCAGGAGACCTTCGGCTTCTGACTTCTCTTTCTGATGCACCGCATTTGCCGAGATCAGCTCCGCCATTTAGGAGCCGAGGTCAAAAATTTTCTGGGAGGAGTCCCTCAAAAGTTCCTCTTTTTCTTTTTGGAACTCCTCCCGAAGGGCGGCAACTTCCTTCTCCGCAGCTTGGGCCAGCTGCAGGTTCTTGACAGCTAATTCCAAGCACATGGCCTTTGTTTTTTCTATGGCTTCTAAGGCCTTGGCTCGGAATTCAGTCTGCCTCACCACCCGAACTCAGAGAAAGCCAGCGTACCCCAGAAGCTGCAAAAGGATAAAGGTGAGGTCATTAAGACAAAGAGAAAACCAAACACTTAGAAAAAATTCAAGGGAGGAAGATAGACGCAAAGTATACTTGGGCGGCGTGTTCGGAAAGCTTCGCGGCGAGAGAATCGTCGCCCGGGTGAGCCGCGGAAATGGCCTTGAAGGAGGCATCGGTGAGGACCCCTTTCGAGATCTCTGTAGCCTTTTGCTGGCAGTCTCCGAGTACAAATTCATGTCCTCTGTAAACGTCCAGAAAGGCTCATTCGGGATGCGGGCGTCCTGAAAGGCTCTCCTCTTTGCATGCTCAGCTACCCAACCCGGAGTGAGTGACTCTTCTGCACGACGAAACAGAAAATTGGTCAGGGCAAGAAAACCTCAAAGATCATCAAAAAAAAGAGCACCACAGTTTGTTAGAAGAATAAACCTGGTGGCACCTCGACGACGTCGTCGTCGGAAGCCCGAGCCTCTTCAGTAGAAATCCCCTTGCCTTTTATTCTGGCGCCACTCTTCGGCAGAAGGGGCCTCTACCACGGCGCCCAGGAAAGCCTGCGATGGGGTAGGACTTTGAGGAGGGACCTCAGCAGCAACCTCGGGCTGAGGGACAGTAGCAGCCTCGGGCTCCTCGCCCACCTCTTCGGAAATCTCTGGAAGAGGGGGGGGCACATCCTTCTTCGCCCGTTTGGAAACAGATGGCCCAGCCCCAGACATTTTCCATCTTCGGGAGGTAGCTTTCTTCGTCTGTTCACCTTTCGCGGGCTGACCGGTGAAAAGGGCTTTGTAGAAGGCAGCAGTGTCCTTCCCATTTCTAAAAAGGGAGAAAGACATCAGTGTGAGTCCGGAACGCAGTTATAACAAGGAGATTAGAAAATAACTTACTCTCATAAAAAGTTTCGAAAGAAACTTCCTCCTGAAGGAGTTGCACTAGCCAGGAGTCCTTCCCGGCGATGGCAAGAGCCGGCATCCCGAGGTCCGTCTTATGCTCATTTACCACCCCAAGCTCCCAAAGGACCTCCTCAATCATCAACCTCCAATTGATGGGGAAGGGGTAAAGAGGACGCGAAGGGACCTCGGGACCCCAGTCGGCGACGGCTCGGATACGTCCATTGAAATCCACAAATACGAAAGCCAACTCGGGAGTCAACAGTATCCTTGGATCTACGACGTCGTCCTCTAATCGTCCCTGAGCCCACTTGGTCGGAACATGCGACCAGGCCTCCTCCATCTTCAGAAAGAAAAACTTTTTTTGCCACCCTCGCCAACTGTCCTTAGTGGCGAAGGTGAACATATACTTTTTGCTCCCGGATCCCCAAGGTAGCATAAAATAAAAGCCACCCTTCGGGACCACGTAGAGCTTGTAGTACTGCATAAAAATAACGAAGTGGGGTTCTATTTTGAAAATTCCACACATACAGAGGAAGGCGTTGAGATAGCAGTACGAGTTCGGAGGAAGTTGATTTAGGGCAATGCCATGAAATTGGCAAAAGTCGCAAATCAACTTCGGAGGGGGGAACCGAACTCCGGCTTTCAGCTGAGCTCGGAAAACGGTGATCTCGTTACTATGGTTTGAAAAGTTGTAGTGGTCAGGATGTGGCAACGTCGTAACAGCATGCGAAGGAAGGAAAAATGTTTTCTTCCACTTCGCTAATTTTGCAGGAGTGGTGCAACATGGGTGAGAAAGAAGAGGCTGCCAACTCTCAAGAATAGGCATTTTTGGCTGGAAAACAAGTTCGAAAAAAGGAAAAAATGGACTTCGGGAAAAACTTTGAAAAATAAAGAGTTCTGGAAATCAAAACCCACCAAATCTTTTGCTGAAATCTGGGTGTGAAGACACCGTCGTGAAAGATGACTGGAAAAAAGCTCAAGTGAAAGAACCGCCGCGAAAAGCAGAAGAGAGCAGAAGGAAAACCAGAGCAAAAGCAAAAGCAAAAGAGACAAATGACGAAATGAACATATATATAGGCCGAGGGGGGTAGGCGGACCGGCATCATAAGTGCTCTACGAAGGCGAAATGCCGCCATAAATGCCCTTCTGCACCTAAAAAGGCGCGCCCGCAGTAACTGATGCAACCCCAGCCAACAAAAAGCTGACACGTGTCAGCCACCGCACAGAAAGAGGAACACGCCCTCTGACAGACGTCGCGCAGCTCCAGACTGACACGTCTGGTTACGAGACGCGACGTTTCATTAACCTACAAAAGTGAAGAAGTGGGTTACCTCGAGGACACCAAAAGACAGGCTATCACCGAACAGTCCGTATCTTCGGACAAAAAGGTGTATCTTCGACATAGGTTACACTCCCTAGAAACTCCCGAGAAGCATCCTCGGAAAGACAGCAAACCGAAGTCTCCACTTCAGCTTTTTTGAGGGGGGGCCTGTGATAGCCAAAAGGTTATCGCCTCCCCTAGTATGAATTTCCCCGAAAGTTTGTCCGGGGAGCCTGACGTAGCTCGGAAAGAAGCATTGCCACAGACCTCGGCAAAAGTGAAATCGAGCATAACGAAGTAAGCACTTCGGCTAAAACGCCAGGTTATCTAAATGTGTCGCTGACTCTCTCGAGGAACCGAACATATCGCCTTCGGGAGAAAAGAACCAGCTACTGAAAGCAGGAGATATTCTCCCCGAAGGCGGAACTCCCGATCTAGAGAACTCCCCGAGCCACCAATGTGATCCCCGAAGAAAGGCGCCCGTACCAAAAGATGACCTCGCCCAAAGGACCTCGGGAGTACGGCATGAGCATTTAATGAGCATTTAAGGAGCCTCTGACAGATCGTCGCCCATACGCTCCCTAAAATGGTGGCCTGACGCGCCGAAGCCGTCTGGGTCTTGTCACGACTTGACTCGGTTCAAGGTTCAAGGAGCCTGCCACTGGCTACTTGTCCCCTACGTCCAAAGGTACGGAAAAGATCTGACCGAACACGTGTCATGATCTAAACGGGCCAGGCTTCCCTATAAATACACAGGAAACACGTCTTGGCAGGGGATTGGACTCCTCTCTCCTGAAAAAACACAAACAGGCAAGACCACAAAACTCCCTAAGTGTTCCCTTTAACCTTCTCAGGAAACTGACTTGGGCGTCGCAGGCTCCTCCTCGAAAAATCATCCCGGGGACCTCCTAACCCTTTTTTCGGAGTCTTTCAGGTACTTTCCCACCTGGGGAACATCTTTGTCAGACGTTCTCCCTCCTCGAAAGCTCCCTCGGAATTCACCATGTCGCAAGACGAAGATGCTGAAGGGCATCAGTTTCTTTCCATGAGACCTCCTACTCTTAGGGCACCTTAGGCCAGTGAACTTCCCCTTAACCTTGCCCTCACCACCAAAATGGGAACTCTTGGCAATTCCCTTGTCATCTGGTGGCTTCTTCTGCTTGCCTCCTGCCTGACTACTTTCCCCTGGTCAATTGGGAAAGTACTTAGTCTCATACTCCTCTTGCTCTACTAATAGAGCTTTTTGCACTGCTTCATAGTATGTAACTGCTCCAAAAGGTCTAATAGCCTTTCTAATGTCTGACTTTAGGCCTCTGAAAAATCTTTTGGCCTTCAATTCATCCAGTGCATGATACTGAGGAGCATACTTCACCAATTGATTGAATTTGTGCTCATACTCTAGGACACTGACGTTGTCCTGCCTTAAAGCATCAAATTCAGCTTGCTTCTTATCCTTGATAGCATCACTGATGTATTGCTTCTAGAATAGTTGTGTGAACTCTAGCCAGCTCATCTCAATATCTCTTCCTGGCCTTCTCACCTTCTGGAAAGCATACCTATCTCTGGTGTTTCTCCACCACATCTCTACACTGCCTACCAGATTGTAGGTAGCGAGTGACACTTTCTTGGTGGAGCTGAGTGGCATCCTCTCAAACATTTTTTCAATGAAGATTAACCACTCCTCAGCTCTCTCTGGCCCAGCTCTTCCATCAACCTATGGAGATCTTAGGGCTTAGAACCTCTCCAACAGTCTAACCTCATCTAGGCCTTCTAGATCCTCTGATCTATGTCTCCTGGATCTGTGAGAGCCCTCTGTATGGTGCTGCTCTCTATGATCTCTCTGCCTTCTCCTGGATCTTCTCTCACGGCCATCCTCAATCTCATTCCTAGTGGATTAATGGTCATAGACTGAGGCATTGGTCCTGGATACCTGACCAATCTCAGACATTAGTCTTCTTCCTCTTGGATTTCTCCTATTTTCATCTTCCTCCTCAATAGTTTCATCATTTGTGTCTTTTAAGCTTCTAGAAGGAACATATTCAGATGTGTTCCTGGTATCCTTTTCTGGTTGTTGTTGTGCATCCCGAACTGGTTCTGCTGGAGCTAATTGGACTCCCTACTATTGTGCTTGAATCAACCTCATTAAATTTTCATTGATTAGAGCTAAGTTCCTCTGAAGCTCTAGCCAAACCTAAGGCACTTTAGGGTTTAGTACCCCCTGTTGCCGTTAATTTCTTCTATTCTGTTCATTTCATTGTTGCCCAAAATCAGTAGGAAGTCTTCAGGGTAATTCCCCTGTCCTTGTGGTGACCATGTTTACTTCTTGCATTGATGATCCATTATAGAGCACATATAAAGATCATACGTATTTCAATGGTACTTGATACTAGCAGCTGACCAAACTGAGTACATATATGTAGATGCATGCAATGCAACTATATGCTATGTACATGTGCAAACCTTCTCTTATACCAACTTCTGTTACCCACTCCGGGGTAGTCCAATTATGGTGTCAGAACTGTGCATTTAAACTCCCAGTTTTGGTGTGTCCTGTAGGTCATCAGAACAACACCCCTAGTGTACATACTCAAGTGACCCTCTTGAGCACTATGTAAATACATGCATATTGGTCTAAAGATAATAGACATATTTACATATATGCACACTATGGCAGCTAAGAAGGAAAACACTAGCACAAGTCTTAGTTTTGGCTTCCACACATTAGCCAATCTTGTTAAGTTCTAGTGACCAACTATAGCACCTATAACTTCCACTAATAAACTGCACCATTCTAGCAACATATCCCCTATTTTCTTTTCTCCATTTACCAAGTAGACAGTTCGAGCAAGCCAAGGAATTTTGTTTTACATCAATAGCCCAATTATGGACCAAGTTATGGATTTTTTAAGTTGGTTACAAAATTTTGACCAAATGAACAGTAACTCAGCCAATTTTGCAATGTCATATATTTGGATACAGGGCCCTAAATCAAGAAATTCCAAATCCTTGTTAACCCTCTAGATGTTCTCTAGATGTGGTCAAAATGTCATGTTGAGATTCATTCTACACAAGGCGATATTAAACTTTAGGTCTAGAGTCAAAATTCTGGCAACTTTTGGACCATTTTGCCCATACAATTTTTCCAAACCATGCAAACACTTCATTCACAAGGGGAAAGCCCTCCAAGGCTATCCCATATATTTCCATTACACATAGGAATTACATTCCCTTTATTTTAATAACTTTGTGTGGCTGAAACAGAATTTACAATTAAGCAGCCCATCATTCACACTTAGGCAGCTTTGCACCACATCACTTACATAGCCAAAACATTACTCAAATGTTCACATACTTGTCTCATTTTACATACACTACATGTACATGAATACATGAACTACAATAAGGTCTTAACTCAGCTAAATACGTAACCTAGGTTACAGGAGGTCCTGAGACAAATGGACTCCAAAAACAGGATGCTGGACAGCTGCTGCACAACACAATAAGTACCACCATTAAAAATATCAAATGTGCTCCTAAAATCACCAAACTTTCCAGATCATAACTAGACATATGGAAGCTTATTTATCTGAAATTTGAAATTAAAACTTAAACCAAAAAGGTTAGTTTGAAGGTGATCTTTCAGCTGGACCTGAAATGACAGAATTGAGGGGAGTAAGTTTCATTGAGAAACATAGTCAGGGTAACACTTGGTTTCTTAAGGTAATGTGATCCTCATTAAAACCTGCATCCAAAGACACTAAAAAAGAAAAACCACAATGCGTATACACAAGATATAGCAACCAAATGCGGCATCCATTCACAACCAAGAAACACATAAAATGCAGCAGCAACAATAACCATAGATTAGTCCATAAAACACATAATAAACTTAAATAAATCACTATGGAAGCCCTCCTTAAGCTAATGCTTGGTCTTAGCAGGATTTTAACACTAGTTATTACTAACTTTGGGCTCTCAAAACCCTCACTTTACTGCCATCTTTGTGCACTTCACACTAGGTCACAAAACCTTCAATAAGTGCATTCCCCTCACGAAGCTTGGTTCATCAAGCTCATGGCTCTCTTCCAATCTTAGCCCTAGCTCCATGGTTGCTTGAAAATACAGAAAACAACCCATAAGAGCAAGAGAACCCTTACTTGTTACCCACTCTGGGGTAGTCTAGTTATGGTGCTAAAATTGTGCATTTATACTCCCAGGGTTGGTGTGTCTTGTAGGTCATCAGTACAACACCCTTAGTGTACATACTCAAGTGACCCTCTTAAGCACTATGTAAATGCATGCATATTGTTCTAACCATAATACACATATTTACATTTATGCACACTATGGCAGCTAAGAAGGAAAACACTAGTACAAGTCTTAGTTTTGGCTTCCACACATTAGGCAATCTTTTTAAGTTCTAGTGATCAGCTACTGCACCTGTAACTTCCACTGATAAACTATATCATTCTAGCCACATACCCCCTATTTTATTTGCTCCATTATCAAGTACAGACTTAGAGCACACCAAGGAATTTTGTTTTACATCAATAGCCCACCTATGGACCAAGTTATGGATTTTTTAAGTTGGCTACAAAATTCTGACCAAATGAACAGTAACTCAACCAACTTTGGAACATCATGTCTTTGGCTATAGGACTTTAAATCTAGAAATTCAAAAGCACAGTTAACCATCTAGATGTCCTCTAGGTGTGGTCAAAATTTTATACTAAGATTCATTCTACATAGGGAGATATTAAACTTTATGTCCAGAGTCGAAATTCTAGCAACTTTTGGACCATTTTGCCCATAGAATTTTTCCAAACCATGCAAACACTTCATTCACAAGGGGAAAGCCCTCCAAGGCTATCCCATATATCTCCATTACACATAGGAATTACATTCCCTTTATTTTAACAAATTTGTGTGGCCAAAACAGGAATTACATTCCCTTTATTTTAACAACTTTGTGTGGCCAAAACAGGAATTACATTCCCTTTCTTTTAACAACTTTGTGTGGCCAAAACAAATTTACAAGGAAGCAGCCCATCATTCACACTTAGGCAGCTTTGCACCACATCACTTACATAGCCAAAACATTACTCAAATGTACATGCATACACTTGCTTGTCTCATTTTATATACATTACATGTACATGCATACATGCACTAAAATATGGTCTTAACTCAGCTAAATATGCACCCTAAGTTATAGGAGGTCCCGAGACACAATGGACTCCAAAAATAGGATGCCAGACAGCTACTGCACAACACAGTAAGTACCACCATTAAAAATACTAAATGTGCTCCTAAAATCACTAAACTTTCCATATCATAACTAGACATATAGAAGTTCATGTACCTAAAATTTCAGATTAAAACTCAAACCAAAAAGGTTAGTTTGAAGGTGATCTTTCAGCTGGACCTGAAATGACAGAATTGAGGGGAGTAAGTTCCATGAAGAAACTTAGTAAGGGTAACACTTGGATTCAATAGGCAATGTAACCATCATCAAAACCTGCACCCAAAGAAACTAAAACACAAAAACCACAGTGCATATATACAAGATATAACAACCAAATACAGCAGCCAAACACAAACAACAAACACATGAAATGTGGCAGCAACATATACCATAGGTTAGTCCATGAAACACATAATAAACATAACCAAATCACTATGGCAGCCCTCCTCAAGCTAATGCTTGGTCTTAGGAGGATTTTAGCAGTAGTTAGTATTAACTTTTGGGCTCTAGAAATCCTCACTTTACTGACATCATTGTGCACTTCACACTAGGTCACAAAACCTTCAATAAGTGCACTCCCCTCACTAAGCTTGGTTCATCAAGCACATGGCTCTCTTCTAAGCTTAGCCCTAGCTCCATGGATGTTTGAAAATTACAAAAAATAGTCCATGAGAGCAAGAGAACCCTTACCAAAGTGGGTAGGCCAAAAATCAAGCTTGATCCTCGAAGTATGCAAGAAATAGCTCTAGTTTGCTTCCAATTGCTTCCTTTTGCCTTGAATTTCAATCAATTGCAAGTTTGAGGGTGTCGTGGCTATGGAGGAAGTATGGCTGTGTTCTTGGGATGGGGGAGGACGAAAATGAGAGAGGGATAAGTGATTTGCCCACTCAAATGGCCTTAAATGAGCTTAAGGGCACCAAAACACACTTAACAAGCTTAACCTTGCTTTATGTCATTTTCCTTCTCACTAATTATGGTTTCTTTGTCCTAAAATCATTGGTACACATGTGCCCAACATTTTTGACTAATTATCAAGTCTTGGCTGCCTCCCCATGGTGGGATAACCCCACAATTCCACCTTTAGACTTAAGTCAAAAGCTTGAACACCTTAATGTTTACACTAGGACATTTAAGTCCTTATTGCAATTAGTGTTTCCTTTGTCCAAACTTGTCTTGCGTGAGTAATTCAGTCCTCCAATAGCACTTTCATACCAATTATATCCTTCCGATAACTCTCCAAGTCTCTTTCTTTAGACTTTTGCAATTGAGTACCCGAATTTCCAAAACCTTACAAAAAAGTTCATAGGTTGCTTGAAAAACAAGCAATCCTTTAGGCTTTTCTTGGAAGCCAAGTTACCAACTTGGAACAATTTTAAGAAGGTGTTGATCATGCCTTTTACCCCCCATACTTCAATCACTATGGTGAAAATTACACAATATAATGGTTTTTAGCCATTATGACGCATTTGTAACTCTCCTATTTGTGAGGTGGCAACATTACCAAAGTGGGTAGGCCGAAAATCAAGCTTGATCCTTAAAGTATCAGAGAAATAGCTCTAGTTTTCTTCCAATTGCTTCCTTTTGCCTTCAATTTCAATCAATTGCAAGTTTGAAGGTGTGGTGGCTATCGAGAAAATATGGCTGTGTTCTTGGGCTTGGGGAGGATGAAAATGAGAGAGGGATAAGTGATTTGGCCACTTAAATGGCCTTAAATGAGCTTAAGGGCACAAACACACTTAACAAGCTTAACCTTGCTTTATGTCATTTTCTTTCTCACTAATTATGGTTCTTTGTCTTAAACTCGTTGGTACACATGTGCCCAACATTTTTTACTAATTATCAAGTCTTGGCTACCTCCCCCATGGTGGGATAACCCCACAATTCAACCCCTAGACTGAATTCAAAAGCTTGAACACCTTAGGGTTTACACTAGGACATTTAGGTCCTTATTGCCTTTAGTGTTTCCTTTGTCTAAACTTGTCTTCCATGAGTAATTTGGTCCTCCAATAGCACTTTCATATCATTTATATTCTTCCTATAACTCTCCAAGTCTCTTTCTTGAGAGTTTTGCAATTAAGTACCCAAATTTCCAAAACCTTACAAAAAAGTCCATAGGTTGCTTGACAAACAAGCAATCCTTTATGCTTTTTTTGGGGGCCAAGTTACCAACTTGGAATACTTTTAAGAAGGTGTTGATCATGCCTTTTACCTCACACTTCGATCACTATGGTGAGAATTACACAATATAATGGTTTTTAGCCATTATGACAGACTTGTAATTCTCCCATTTTGTGAGGTGGTAACAGATTTTTTAATGCATCATAGATTGGCTTGAGGTAGTTGGTTGTGATCTATGCAACATGTTTTACATGTATGTGAAGTTTGGAGGCTAACAAAGCATGTTTGATATGTTTGGTAAGTGTCCAAAGTTTGTAGTACCAAAATCTACAAAAATTTTGTAGATTCGCAGATTGATGACATGTCACCAGTTTTGTACCACTGTCTACGATGCATCGCCAATATTAAAAAGTGGGTAGAATGTTACCAACTATGGTGATGCATTGCCACAGGTATGTTAGCTGAATTTTCCAAGTTTTGCTAGCAAGGTCAAGGGGAGATTGAAAGGGGTTCGTAGGGTACCTTGGGGCCTAAGCATTCCAAGGATACTCTGAGACTTTCAAAAGGACTTTGAGACCTAGGAGTTTTCTTGAGTTTTGTAAAGTTTTATGGTTACTTCTACCATAAGCAAGAAAACTAGTTTACTAAGGATCACAACTAAGTACCACTAGCTAGGGTGAAAGGTTTAGAACCCTTGGTGACCTAGCCATGCCGTTAGCCACAAGGTTGCAAGGTGAAACCTTAGTGCACCTAGTTTACAAGGTCTTTATGGCCTAGTTACTATAGTCCTACCATAATTCCCCTGTACAACAGAAAAAGGGAGAGGTTCAACTGATGAATTATCACTAATTAGACTAGCAAGCTTAGCTTGCTAGAGGACAAGGATATGCCTTGTAGTTGAAGGACTAGGATGAGGAGAGGTCTCAAGGGACCTAGTTATATGTGCATATATCAGACCCTCAAGCTGTATAAGCTCACAGTGAAAGCCAACGGGCTATTACACTTAGAATTCCCAAGTTGTCTAGTGAGCACCACCCTCAGGAAAGACCAGCACCACCCTCGGAAAGGATGAGTAACCAACCTCGGGAAAAAGGGGCCCGCACTATCTTTGATCCCCTGACCTCGGTGACTCACCACCATCCTCGAGAAATTGTGGGATTGACCTTGAAAAGGTTGTCCACTACCACCCTCGAAAGGGAAGACCCAACATGTTCAGAAAAGAATATCGCCATCCTCGGTAAGGAGTAGCGTCTTCTAAAGCTACCCCACTCTGCCGAAGGGATTCCCCCAGCAGCCCTCGGTCGTAATATTGGACCGAAGGGGACCTCATATTCCGAAGAAGCCTTATACACCGAAAGGGTCTCATCTGCTGAAGGGGTCTCACGAAGACAGGACAAAAACGATTAAGGAGCCTCTGACACAGGGACCTCGCGCACGCCCCTAACACGAAGACCTCCCACATGGCCCTGTCCTCTGGCTAGAATAGGCTAGGGCTGGCAGAAGATACTCGTCTACGAAGGTATCGATCGGATCCGACCAAACACGTGTCATGCTCCAAGTGGGTTGTGCCAAACGGCCTCCTCCCTACGCCCTTCTATAAATACCTGGGAGTAACCTTTGGTAAGAAAGACAGAGAACTCTTTACTCTCTGCTCTCCACTTTCTGCTCCATATTTCCCAAACATTGACATAGGCGTCGGAGGCTCTTCCCCCGGAAACACACTTCGGGGAGTCTTTAACCCTTGTTTTTCTGAGTCTTGCAGCCACCCTCATATCAAAAGTCTCTCATTCAGACGCCTTCATACCGGAAGTCCTTACTTTAGGCCACTATGTCATGCAATGAGGATGCCAGTGGGCATCATTTGGTGCCATCTATGGGACCCACTACCAGGTTGCCATCGTTGAGACCCGGTCTTCTAAGGACAAGTGGCTTCTGGAGTCCCCGTCTGCACTGGAAGCTTAGCCAGCAACTGAACAACCCATCAAAGGGACTTCTTTGCCTGAGGCTGAGCATCCTCTGATGGTCACGATTAGCTTCCTGCATGATTTGTAGTGCTCTGTTGTGGCTGAGATGACACAACAGCTTGACCAAAGGTGCTCTCAACGCTCTTTGCCAGCTACTCACCAAGAGAGAAGTCCAAAATCTACTCACCGGAGTTCAGGAACTGGGACTTCCACGATGAGTCCTTAACAGAGGATGCACCCCCTAGAGGTCGTCATGCTGGAGAAACGAGGTCAAAAGGACCCAAAACTTCCTGCCGGTGGAGTTCATTGCCGAATAAGAAGTGACAATCCCCACACCGATGAAGTTACTCCCCAAAAAGGAGACATCACTCTGCGTTGCCGGAGGTCACCAAGCAACGAGAAAAAACCAGTACCACTGCCATCATGGAGAAGATCCTGGAAAGGCTGGAAAAAGTGGAGAGGCAGATTTCTTGGAAAACCATCAGGTCAAGGCTGTTGGAGATCTTCACCGTAGAAGAGTCACCCTTTGTCTGCGCAGTGGTAAAGGCACCCATTCCAAATGGCTTCCAAGTACCATGCTTGGAAACGTACGATGGGCGCCGGGATCCTTAAGCCCACCTCACGAAGTATAGACGTAGCATGGTGCTACATGGTGCTGATGACGCCACCCTCTACAAGTGCTTCGAGGTCACCCTCTTAGGGCCGGTGACTGTGTGGTATAACTCCCTGGCCCCCGGAACCATAATGGGTTTCCAGGAGTTGTGCACCGCATTTACTCAGCAGTTCATCAGAAGTAGGCCGATGGCGAAGATGCCTGTCCAGATGTTCGACATAGCATAAAAAAATGGGGAAACCATTCGCAACTATGTTGAAAGGTTCAATTGCGAAGCCCTGAGTGTTCCAAACTTCCACCTTGAAATCCGTATCCTTACAATGATCAGGGGATTTTGGAGGGACGCACAGCTTTTTAACGAGTTCTCCAAAGGCCCCCCGGACACCCTCGGAGAATTCTTCTAAAGGGTAGAACAACACATGAAAGCTGAGGTGATAGCCAAACGCTATCGCCTCGATCTGGCCGAACTCCCTGCCACAAGAATGGCCAGAAGAACTGGCGCTACCCGAGAAAAGGTGTGATCATGCACCTCGGGAGATAGCCAAAGAGCTCCGAGCCCGGCACGCCAGGGAAACCCGAGGACACTACTCGGCCCCCCAAGGTTGTGAACAGATCGCCTTCGGAAAAGCGGCACCAGACATAGCGAGCCGAACATGATATCCCCGAAGGCGGAACTCCCTGAAACTGGGAACCCCGAACTGAGGGCTTGTTTCCCGAAGAGGCTCTGTCCGTACCAAAGGACGACCTCACCCAGGGACCTCGGGAGTACGGCAGGAGCATTTATGGAAGCATTTAAGGAAGCCTCTGACACATCCATTCACAGACGCCACAATCCGCCTCAAAAGGCGCTCTGCCACGCTGACGCCATCAAAATCACATCATGGCCCGTCTCAGCACATGGCTCAAGGCAACCTGCTACCAGCTATCTGTCTCCTACGCCCAGAAATTCAGGAACATCCGACCGAACACGTGTCGTGATCTGAACGGGCTAGGCACTCCTATAAATACCAGGAATTAATACTTGGCAGGAGGCTGGTTGGAAAAAACACTGCTCCCACACTCTGAGAAAATTACCAGGCGAGACTCCTCAGCCCTTTGTGCTATTTTCTCTGCCTTTCTCTCAGCCACCACTGACTTGGGCGTCGGAGGCTCCCCCCCCGGAAAAACACTCCGGGGGCCTCCTAACCCTTTGTTTCTGAGCTTTCAGGCACTCTCCTTTGGGCGATCCAATCCACCAGGCGTTCTTCCTCCCAGAAGTCTCTCCTCCAGTCATCATGACTCTAAACGATGAGGCCCCTGGCCATCATTTGGCGCCGTCTGTGGGAACCCGCTCTGAGATCGCCGTCGTTGAGACTCGGCGTTCTAAGGACAAGGGACTCCCAAGGTCCCCGTCCGCGCCTGAGATACAACCGGCTGCTGAGCAAACACTCCCAGGGACTTCTGCGCCTGAGGAAGACCGCCCTCTGGTAGTCACCATGAGCTTCTTGAGGGACTTTCAGCGTTCGGTCGTTGCTGAAGTGACCCAGCAGATCGACCGAAGGTGGCCACAGCAAGCACGGGCCCAGAGACCCCCCTCACCGACACGCCCTCGGGAGAGAAGCCCCAAGTCTACACATCGCAGTTCGGGGAGTGGAGACCCTCGCGAAGAATCATCCACAGAAGATATAGCCCTCGGGAAACGGCCTGTGGGACAAACCGGGTCCAAGCGACCGAGAGTCTCACAGCGAAGCAGTTCGTCGCCTGAGGCGAGGTCCTTGTCCCCTCAGCGCCGAACTCGCTCCCCGAAGAGGCGCCGGCGATCTCCATTCCCTGAAGAAGGCCCTAGCGCCACAGTGCTTATGGAGAGGATACTAGCACGGCTGGACAGAGTGGAGAAACAAGTGGCCAGAAAACCCGTTTGGGCCAGACTCTCTGGAACATGCTGCGAAGATGACTCCCCATTCATTCAGGCCGTCGTTGAGGCAGCTATGCCAGGTAACTTCAGAGTACCTCGCCTGGAAATTTATGATGGCCTTACAGATCCACAGGCCCACTTGACGAAGTACAGACGCAGCATGATAATGCACGGTGCTGATGACGCTACCATGTGCAAATGCTTTGAAGTCACCCTCACAGGGCCAGCAACTGCGTGGTACAATTCATTGCCTCCAGGGACCATCACTGAGTTCCAGGAGTTGTCCACGGCCTTCACGCAGCAATTCATTGGGAGCAGGCCGACTGCGAAGATGCCTGTCCAGATGTTCGACATAGAGCAGAGAAACGGAGAGACCATCCGAGACTATGTCGAAAGGTTCAACAGGGAAGCCCTGAGCGTCCCAGACTTTCGGCCCGAAATCCGCATTCTTGCCATGACACGGGGCCTTCGGCGGGACTCACAGCTGTTCTACGAGTTCTCAAAGGACCCCCCGGACACCCTCGGAGAATTTTACCGAAGGGCCGAACAGCACATGACAGCCGAGGAGCTAAGAATGGCAGGGCCGAAGTCCGATCACCACCGCGCCGAAGGGTCCAGTCAACAAGCTCGGCATCCGACGGAACAGGCAGGACGACCTCGGAGGATGCGGGGAAGGAAACCTCAAAGTTTCACGCCCCTGAGCACCACACGGACCAGCATCCTCATGGCGCTGGAAAGGCAAGGGACGCAGATTCGGCGGCCAAGGGCCATGACCGCCGATAACAAAAAGAATGCCAAGAAGTTCTGCCAGTTTCATCGCGACCACGGTCATGACACCGAAGACTGCTTCCAGCTGAAGAAGTACATAGAGTCGCTGATAAAACAAGGCCAACTTCGGAAGTACCTGCGGATGCCTTCCCCAAAAGGAAGAAAAGAGGAGGAAGAAAGGGCCGAAGACGAGGATTACGACTCCGACAGGCGGAGAAATAGAAGTCCAAAAAGGCGCCCTCCACCTCCTTCAGGGGTTATCCAAACCATCACCACGGGGCTCCCATCCTCGGAAAGAAAGCGGAAAGCCAGAGAAATTGCAGTCATGGAGTATCAAAGTCCATCAAAGAAGCTGGCTCGCAAAGATGGCTCCACCGTCGTCTTCCCCCACGACGATCCGCTGCTGATTATGGCGAGAATAGGGAACTGGGACGTCAAAAGAGTGTTGCTTGATGATGGCTCAAATGCTGACGTCCTATTCTCGCACCTGCTGCCGAGCTTGGGCATCTCCAGCAGCGAACTGAAGCCTGTCACCTCGCCCACTTTTGGGGTTGGACCATCCGAACTCCCCGTCCTCGGATGGATCGATCTCCCGCTGATGATGAGAGGGACTTCGGTAGACGGAGCAGCTGAGTTGTACGCCTCCACAATGGCAAGATTCATCGTCATGGACGTCCCGTCCTCGTACAACGCCATCCTTGGAAGACTGACAATGGGGAACCTGCATATTCGCCCGGATGTGAAGTACTTGACTGTCACATTCGCCACCAAGGATGGAGATGCAGAGGTCTTCATAGACCAAGTCGAGGTAAGAAAGGTGTTTGTGAAAGCACGAAAAGCTCCGGCAAGCAACCTCGCGCAAACAATGGAGGCAAAGGCGCCAGAAAAAGGCAAAGAAGAAAATCTCGCCAAAGCAGAAACGGAAGCAGTAGATCTTGTCCCAGGACAATCTACCCGAATAGGGAAGAGCTTGGCCGAAGGTGACAAGGAAAAACTTGTATCCTTTCTGCTGAAAAATAAAGATCTGTTTGCCTACTCGCCGAAAGATATGCCAGGGGTAAACCCTGGCATAATACAGCATAGCCTCAAAGTAAGCCCGGAAGCAAAACCTGTCCGGCAAAAGAAACGGAGCATCTCAGCCCACAAAAGCAACTTTGTCAAAACCGAAGTCCAGCGTCTCCTAGATGCTGAAGTTATCAGGGAGGTCAAGTACCCCGAATGGTTAAGCAACGTGGTCATTGCCACAAAAGAAGGTAGCAGCAAACTCCGGATGTGCATCGACTTCAGAAACTTGAACGATGCTTGCCCGAAAGACTCATACCCTCTGCCGCCAATAGATCAACTGGTAGATTCAACTGCTGAGTATGGGCTCCTAAGTTTCCTAGACGCCTTCAGTGGCTACCATCAGATAAGGATGGACCCCGAAGATGAAGAGAAGACTGCCTTCATCACCGAGGGAGGAACATATTGCTATATCAGGATGCCCTTCGGGCTCCAAAATGCAGGAGCCATCTACCAGAGGCTGATGAACAAGGTCTTCAAAGACCAAATGGGGAGAAACATGGAGGTGTATGTTGATGATATGATAGTCAAGAGCAAGCTGCCTGGCTACCACGTTGCAGATTTAGAGGAAACCTTCCAAAAGCTCAGAGCCTTCGGGATCCGCCTTAATCCTAAGAAGTGCATCTTCGGGGTGACCTCGGGAAAATTCCTTGGGTACATGGTATCCGAAAGAGGCATCGATGCTAACCCCGAGAAGATTAAGGCTCTGCTTGAGTTCCGAACTCCTGCCACAGTCAAAGACGTGCAGAGACTCACCGGAAGAATAACCTCTCTGAGCAGGTTTATTTCCAGGTACGGAGATAGGTGTCGACCTTTCTTCAAAGTCCTCACAAAGGCAGCAAAAATGGAAGGCAACCTCGGAAGAAATGATCATCCTTGGGATGAAGATTGCCAAAAAGCCTGGGAAGAACTCAAAGTCTACCTGGCCAGCCTGCCGACTCTGCGACAACCTCGGGAGGGAGAGCCCCTCGTACTGTACCTCGCCGTCACAGAAAAAGCTGTGAGCTCGGTCCTCGTGAAAGAAGAAGGGCCAAAGCAATGGCCGGTCTACTATGTCAGCAAGTCCCTGCATGGCGCCGAAATCAGGTACCCTTTGCTTCAAAAAGCTATATATGCCTTGGTGCTTGCAAGGAGAAGGCTGCGACCATACTTTCAGGCTCACCCCATCATCGTCCGAAGTAGTCTGCCGCTACGGGATGTCATGAAGAGAGTTGATCATTCGGGAAGGCTCTCCAAGTGGTGCATAGAGCTGGGCGAACACGAAATCACGTATGAGCCTCGGAAGGCCATAAAAGCCCAAGCACTGGCAGATTTTATCGCCGAAATACCCACCACTGAGGAGAGCCATTCAGATCCAAAAGAGGGTGAGCCAGAATGGACCTTGCACGTAGACGGAGCCTCGGGGTCCGAACACCAGGGAGCTGGAGTAATTATCAGGGGCCCCGAAGGCCTGGAGGTAATGAAGGCTATCAAGTTCAGCTTCAACGTCACCAACAATGTAGCTGAGTATGAAGCCCTCATAGCGGGATTACGCTTGGCCAGAAAGATTGGCGTGAGAAACTTAAAGGCTCACAGCGATTCCCAGCTGGTAGTTCGGCAGACGGCAGGAGATTATGGGGCGAAGGACCCAATCTTGGCAAAATACCACGAGCTGGTAGCAAAGCTCATCCAAGAGTTTGACGCCGTACGGATCGAAAATGTACCTCGGCGGAATAACACTGAGGCAGATTGCTTGGCGAAGTCGAAAACATACACCGAGGTGCTAGACCATCCGAGCATCTCAGTGCTGAGCATAGCGACCTCGGGAACAGGGTGGAAAGACCCAATAAAAAGATACCTCGCAGAGAATTTGCTCCCCGAAGACCCCGGTGATGCTGCAAGACTGCGAAGACGCTCCGGAAGATTCTTCCTGATTGGCGAAGAGTTATACCGGCAGGGATATGCGAACCCGCTGCAAAGATGTGTGAATGAAGAGGATACTGAAATGGTCCTTGAAGAAGTTCACGAAGGCATGTGTGGTTCACACATTGGAACTGATGCCCTTGCAGCAGTGATACTCCGCCAAGGATACTTCTGGCCTACCCTGAGAAAGGACGCAAGACAGTTCGTCCGGAAATGTGGTAGCTGCCAGAGACACGCGAAAATCCAGAGGACACCCTCGGAAATGATAACTTCGGCAGACTATCCTTGGCCCTTCGCAGTCTGGGGTATAGACCTTATTGGGCCACTCCCCACAGCACCCGGAGGCGTGAAATTCTGCGTGGTAGCAGTGGACTATTTCTCAAAGTGGGTGGAGGCAGAACCACTAGCAACTATCTCGGCAAAAGAAGTGCAGAAGTTCGTATGGAAGAACATCGTATGCAGATTTGGCATACCGAGGGTACTAGTAGCTGATAATGGATCCCAATTCATAGACAAAGGATTCCAGGAATTTATCAGCGACCTCGGAATAAAGATGCACTTCGCCCCAGTAGCTCACCCCCAAAGTAACGGGCAGGTGGAAGTATCGAACAGGACCATAAAAGATGGCCTGAAAAAGAGACTGGGGGAAGCAAAAGGGAAATGGCCAGGAGAACTCCAAAGCGTATTATGGAGCTACCGAACGACGCCCCGAAGAGCCACAGGGGAGACTCCTTTCTCACTCGTCTTCGGAACAGAGGCCATTATCCCAGTAGAGATAGTTCAACCTTCAGTACGGGTGCAAGTATTTGATGAAGGTGGTAACGACCTCGGTCTGAGAACCAATCTCGATCTTGTGGCCCAACACAGAGAAATAGCCGAACTGAGAAGAAAAGCTTCCCAGCAAAGAGTGGCCGCGGCTATAAACTTACGAGCCAGGCCAAAAGAAATCAAGAAGGGAGACCTCGTTCTCCGAAAGGCTGACTTTGCACCCCGAAGGCCGTCCCACGGAGTACTTCGCGCAAACTGGGAAGGACCTTATCTGGTTCTCGCCGAAGTACGAAAAGGCGTGTACAAACTTGGCGACGCCGAAGGCGTAGAATTGAAAAATACTTGGCACTCAGACGCCTTGAAAAAATTCTACGCCTAAGATGAAGCGGAGGAATTGTAAGTACAGAATGCTCTTAAGGAAAGTTCTTAAGTATCCAAAATTGTGCAAAGTAGAATTCCGCGAAGATGCTCGCCGTAATAAAGCAAATTGACCTCCCAGAGTCCCTTGAGCCAATTCTCGCGAAGATGCTCGCCATGATAAAGCGTAGATATGACTTTCCGAAGTCCCTTGAGCCATCACGCTCGGGAAAGATGGAAAACAAAAATCTCGCAGAAGTACTCGCCATAGCCAGCGCAGAGATAATTTTCCGAACTCCCTTGAGCGAACGTGCTCGGGAAAATGGGAAGTGAAAAATCTCGCGAAAGGTTTTCCGAAGTCCCTTGAGCAAACATGCTCGGGACAACTGGAAAAACAAAAATTTGACTGAAGGTTTTCCGAAGTCCCTTGAGCAATCATGTTCGGGACAAATTGGAAATGCAAAAGCCTGCAAAAAGATTTAGTCAAATTTTTTTAGACATTCCAGAAAGCCTCTGGAGCAAACAGGCTCGGCCAAAGGAAGGTAAAAGAGTTTCTTTGATCACAGGTTTTCCGAAGTCTCTTGAGCGAACGTGTTCGGGACAATGGAAATGAAGAAACTTGCAAGAAAAGACTTAGCCAAAAAAAATCTTCATTAAGAGCAAAGTTGCTTTACAGAAGAAGTGACCGAAGAAGGAGTACAAAGTAGAAGGGAAGGAAAAGGGGCCCTAAAAAATAGCCTAAGGGTTCGCGGCGTCCCGAAAGCCACTCGCTGGCCCGCCCTTTTCCACCACCTTTCGCGCCGGCATTGAAGGAGGAAGTTTCAGATGCTCGACCTTGGACCATTCCCACCGAGGTCCCTCAGGAATATATAGGGCCTCCAGAAAAGAGAGGTCTAAATCTGGGAACCTCTGGAGAACCTGGTGACGAGCAAGGCAGAAGCCGTCCTGAAAGGCAACCTTCGCCATTTGATCAGACTCGTTCTTATCAAGCTCGAGGTCGTCAAGCTCGTCCTCCAGTTCAGGGATCTCCTCCTTCAGCGCCTTTATCTCCAGCGTCCCCTTGGACCCCTTCTTCAAAGACTCGACCTCAGCCCGGAGAGTATTATTCTCACTCGTCAACGACACTATAAGGCTGTCAGAACCAGCCTTGTGCTTGAGAAGATCTTCGTTGGCGGCGAGCATCCCCTTTATTTGTTCACCGAGGTCAGCAATCTTCTGGGAGGAATCCTTTTGAAGTTCTTCTTTTTCCTTCCGGAACTCCTCCCGAAGTGCAGTCACTTCTTTCTCAGCAGCCTCTTTCAGCTGCTGGTTTTTGGCGGCCGACTCCGCGAGTGCGATCCTCGCCTCATTCATGGTCTAAGTGGCCGAAGTTCGGAAGGCAACCTCCCTGGCCACCCGAACTCGGAGAAAGCCGGCGTACCCCAGCAGCTGCAAAAAGATAAAACGCAAGGTCAGTAAGAGCCAAAAACTTAGGAAAAAATTGAAGGGAAAGAGCTGTGAAGGATATACCTGAGCAGCATGCTCGGTGATCTTTGCGGCGAGAGTGTTATCCCCCGGATGGGCCGCCGCTATAGCCTTGAAGGAGGCCTCAGTAAGCACCCCCTTCGAAATTTCCTTCGCCATTTGAGGACAGTCCTCGGAGTACAAATTCATGTCCTCCGTGAACGTCCAGAAAGGCTCCTTTGGTATCTTCCCTTGCGGGATTTTGGCGTCCCGAAGAGCTCGCTTCCGAGCATGTTCGGCCGCCCAGTCAGGGGTAGTCAACTCCCCTGCGTGGCAAGAATGAGAAGGAGATTAAAGACAAAGAAGGCAATCCAGAAAAAACAAAGGAAGTACACTTTGTCTGGAAACAAACCTGGTGGAACCTCGACAACAACGTCCTCGGAGTCCTCGGCCTCCTCGGCCGAAATGCCCTTGCCCTTCCGCCTGCGCCGCTCCTCGGCAGAAGGTACTTCTACCACTACATCAAGGAGGGCCTGCGACGCAGTAGGACTTTGAGGAGGGACGTCGGTTGAAGGGACCTCGGAAACAGCAGTCTCAGGCGCCGGAATCTCGGCTGTCCCAGGCTCCTCAGCAGTCTCCTCGGGAATTTCTTCTAGAGGAACCTGAGCAGTTCTCTCGGCCGAATCATCAGGCGGCGAAGTGACAGCAACCTCGGCGTCCTCGTTTCCCTCCCTAATACTTTCCAAATGGGAAGAAATAACAGTCTTCTTCGCCCGACGCCAGTAGACTTTCGCCTTCGGGAAGCCGCCTTCTTCGTCTGATCGCCCTTCTCCACTTGGCCGGTGAAAAGGGACTTGTAATAGGCGGCAGTCCCGTCGCCCATCTCTGAAAAAGGAGAGAAACATCAGCGTAAGTCCGAGGAAAAAACAGCAAAGGAGTAGAAGATGACTCACTTTCGACAAGCGTTTCGAAAGAAATCTCCTCCTTAAGAAGCTTGACCAACCAGGAATCCTTCCCGGCGATGGCAGGAGCTGGCATCTTGAGGTCAGTCTTGTGCTCCTTTACCACCTTTAATTCCCGAAGGACCTCTTCGGTCATCAACTTCCAGTTGATTGGAAAAGGGTAAAGGGCGCGCGGAGCGACCTCGGGATCCCAGTCAGAGACAGCCCGAATGCGGGCGTCGAAATCCGCGAACACGGGAGCCAACTCTGGGGTCAGCAGCATCCTCGGATCAACAACGTCCACATCCAGTGTTCCCTGAGCCCATTTGGTCGGAACGTACGACCAGGCCTCGTCCATCTTCAGGAAGAAGAACTTCTGTTGCCACCCCCGCCAGCTATCCTTAGTGGCGAAGGTGAACATGAATTTCTTGCTCCCGGATCCCCGAGGTAGCATGAAATAGAAGCCACCCTTCGGGACCACAGAGAGCTTGTAGTACTGCATAAAGATTATAAAATGGGGTTCTATCCCGAAGACGCCACACATGCAGAGGTAGGCGTTAAAATAGCAGAACGAGTTCGGGGGAAGCTGGTTCACAGCAATGCCATGAAATTTGCAGAACTCGCACACCATCTTCGGGGGAGGATACCGAAGACCGGCCTTCAGCTGGGCTCGGAAAACGGTAACCTCCTTACTATGGTTTGAAAAAGCATAATGGCTAGAACGAGGCAGCCTAGTAATGGCGTAAGAGGGAAGAAAGAATTTTTTCTTCCACCTCTCTAACTTTGCAGGGGTGGTGCAACAAGGATGGGCTAAAAGAGGCTGCCAGCTCTCAGGAATGGGCATTTTCGACATGAAAACGAGTTTGAAAACGGAAGAAAACAGTTTCCAGAGAAAAACTCAAAAGAACAGAGGGATCAAAACGCTCTGGAAAACAAAAACCCACCGAAAGATTTGCCAAAATCTGAGGACGCCGTCGTGAAAGTTGGCTGGAAAAAAGCTCTGATTAAGGTAGCTCCGCCACAGAAAGCAAGAAAGTGCAAGAACAGGGGCAAAGCAGAGAAAAGAGCAGAAGAAAAAGCAAAAGGAACTTATGATGGAATGGGCTATTTATAAGCCAGAGGTGGGTAACCGAAACATCGTCATAAGTACCCTTTGGAGGCGAACCGTCGCCGTAACTGCTCTCTGCACCTGAAAAGGCGCGCCCTCTGTAACCGACGCGACTCTCCTCCAATGGCAAAGCGCCACGTGTCAACCGCTGCGCAAAAATGGGGGACACGTCCTCCAAACGTCCCTTGAAAACTGGGACACGTCTTCTGACATCCCTGGAAAACTGGGACGCGCCGCTCAGACTGACACGCTTGGCCAAACAGACCTGCAGAAACAAAGAGCAGGCCAACTCGAGGACGCCAAGAGACAGGCTATGGCCGAACAGCCCATGACCTTCGGGCAAGAGGTGTATCTTCGGCACAGGCTCCGCCTCGAAGACACCAAAGAACAGGCCAAGGCCGAAGAGCCCATGATCTTCGGGCAAAAGGTACATCCTCGGAACAGGTTAAGCTTCCAAAGAGACTCCCATAAACAACCTCGGAAAGAGATGCAAAACCGAAGTCTTCACTTCGGCTTTCCAAAGGGGGGCATGTGATAGCCAAACGCTATCGCCTCTATCTGGCCGAACTCCCTGCCACAAGAATGGCCAGAAGAAGCTGGCGCTACCCGAGAAAAGGTGTGATCATGCACCTCGGGAGATAGCCGAAGAGCTCCGAGCCCGGCACGCCAGGAAAACCCGAGGACACTACTCGCCCCCCCAAGGTTGTGAACAGATCGCCTTCGAAAAAGTGGCACCAGACATAGCGAGCCGAACATGATATCCCCGAAAGTGGAACTCCCTGAAACTAGGAACCCCCGAACTGAGGGCTTGTTTCCCGAAGAGGCTCTGTCCGTACCAAACGACGACCTCACCTAGGGACCTCGGGAGTACGGCAGGAGCATTTATGGAAGCATTTAAGGAAGCCTCTGACACATCCATTCGCGGACGCCACAATCCGCCTCAAAAGGCGCACTGCCACGCTGACGCCATCAAAATCACATCATGGCCCGTCTCAGCACATGGCTCAAGGCAACCTACTACCAGCTATCTGTCCCCTACGCCCAGAAATTCAGGAACATCCGACCGAACACATGTCGTGATCTGAACGGGCTAGGTGCTCCTATAAATACCAGGAATTAATACTTGGCAGGAGGCTGGTTGGCAAAACACTGCTCCCACACTCTGAGAAAATTATCAGGCGAGACTCCTAAGCCCTTTGTGCTATTTTCTCTGCCTTTCTCTCAGCCACCACTGACTTGGGCGTCGGAGGCTCCCCCCCGGAAAAACACTCCGGGGGCCTCCTAACCCTTTGTTTCTGAGCTTTCAGGCACTCTCCTTTGGGCGATCCAATCCACCAGGCGTTCTTCCTCCCAGAAGTCTCTCCTCCAGTCATCATGACTCTGAACGATGAGGCCCCTGGCCATCATGAGGAATGAAGGATGGGAAGGCCGAAGTCTGACCATATTCGCTCCGAGGGTCCAGGCCATCAACCTCACTATCCAGCCGAGGTTGGAGGAAGACCTCGGAAGCAAAGGAGCAAGAAGCCAATGATGTTCACCCCCCCGAACACCACTAGATCAAACATACTGCTGGCCATGGAAAGGCAGGGGAGCCCTATTCAACGTCCGAAGGCCATGACCTCAGAATACAAGAAAAACATGAAGAAGTTCTGCCAGTTCCATTAGGACCATGGCATGATACTGAGGATTGCTTCCAGCTAAGGAAGTACATTGAGTCTCTAATAAAGCAAGGCCAACTTCGGCATTACCTGCGCATGCCCTCTCTGAAGGGGAAGAAGGATGGAGGAGAAGGAAAGAAAACCAGAAGATGAGGACTACGATTCTGATTGACATTGGAACCGAAGTCCTAGAAAACACCCACCACCTCCGACTGGAGTGATCCAAACAATCACTACTGGGATACACTCGGCTGAGAGGAAAAGGAAAGTTCACGAAATCTCAATGATGGAGTTTAGCAACCCATCGAATAAGCTTGTTTAGAAACATGGGTCTACCATAAAATTCCCTCATGATGATCCCCTCATAATCATGGCAAGGATAGGGAGTTGGGACGTCAAATGAGTACTCATCGATGATGGCTCCAATGCCAATGTGCTGTTCTCGCACCTCTTGCCAAACTTAGGCATCTCAAAAGGTGATCTCAAGCCTGTCACCTCCCTTACCTTCAGGGTAGGTTTGTCTGAACTCCCTGTCCTCAGGTGGATCGACCTACCTCTAATGTTAAAAGGAACTTCGGTTCATAGCAAGAAAGAGCTCTTCGCTTCCACAATGACAAGGTTCATCGTCATAGATGTCCCTTCATCATATAATGCCATCCTCGGGAGGCTGACGCAGGGGAATCTCCATATCCATCCAGACATGAAGTACCTGACTATCACCTTCGGGATGAAGAACGGGGACGCTGAGATATTCATTGACCAAGTCAAAGTGGAAGGTCTTCGTGAGAGCAAGACAAGGGTCAACAAAGATCCATGCATAGACTTCGAAAGAAAAGACCATGCTCGAAGAAGAGGCAGGGGGAAGAAACAAGAGACCTTGAAAAAATAGAAACATAAGATGTAAAACTTGTCCCAGGCCGAAGTACCCGAGTGGGGAAACAACTAGCCGAAGGTGATGAGGAACAACTTGTATCTTTTCTATTAATGAACAAAGACCTGTTTGCCTACTCTCCGAATGACATGCCTGGGGTAGACCCGCATATAATCCAAGATAGCCTTAAAGTATGCCCAGAGGTGAAGCCTATTTGACAAAAAAAGCAATGCTTATTGTTGCATAAGAACAACTTCATCAAAACCGAAGTCCAACATTTAATGGAAGCAGGCGTAATAAGAGAGGTCAAGTACCCCGAAAGGATTAGCAATGTTGTCGTTGCTACAAAAAAAAAGGAGTGATAAACTCCGAATGTGCATAGACTTCCGAAACATAAACGATGCCTGTCTTAAAGATTCGTATCCTTTGCCACCAATAGATCAATTGGTGGACTCCACCGTCGAATACGGACTGCTCAACTTCCTTGACGCATTAAGTGGATACCACCAGATTTGGATGGATCCCGAGATGAGGAAAAAACCGCCTTCATCACCGAAGTCGGGACCTACTACTATGTCAAAATGCCCTTCAGTTTGAAGAATACAGGACCAACGTACCAAAGGCTAATGAACAAAGTGTTTGACACCTAAATCAGGAGGAATATGGAAGTATATGTCAACAATATGATAGTTAAGAGCAAACTGCCTAGTAGTCATATCTTTGACTTAAAGGAAACATGCCACCAACTTTCAGAATTTGGAATCCGTCTCAACCCGGAGAAGTGCGTGTTCGGGGTGAATGTGGGCAAGTTCCTTGTATTCATGGTATTGGAGAGAGGAATCGACGCCAACCCAGAAAAGGTTAAGGCCCTGCTAGGATTCCGAACTCCCACAACAATCAAGGACGTGCAAAGGTTGACTGGGAGAATGACTTCTGTCAGTAGATTCATCTCCAGATATGGGGATCGGTGCTAACTGTTCTTCAAAGTGCTCACACCAAAGCAGCAAAAATGAAAGTACCTTTGTTTTGGGGGAACATCCTTAGATCAAAGACTGCCAAAAGACTTTGGATGAGCTGAAAAGTTACCTAACATGTCTGCTGACACTTCGGCAGCTGAAGGAAAGAAAACCTCTCATCCTTTACCTTGCCGTCAATGAGAAAGCGGTGAGGTCAGTGCTTGTAAAGGAAGAAGGAGGAAGGCAGTGGCTGGTATACTATGTGAGTAAATCCCTACATGGTGTTAAAGTTAGTTACCCTCTTCTACAGAAGGCTATTTATGCCTTAGTATTGGTGAGCAGAAGGTTGCAACCTTACTTCCAAGAACACCCTATTACTGTTCGAAGTAACCTACCTCTTCGAGACGTCATGAGGAAACTAGAGCATTTGGGAAGATTATCAAAGTGGTGTATTGAGCTTGGTGAGTACGTCATCACTTACGAGCCAAGAAGGGCAATAAAGGCCCAAGCACTGGCAGACTTCATCACCGAACTCCCAAAAGCCGAGGAAACCCTTGGGGACCTCGGGAAGAATGAACTTGAGTGGACACTATTTGTTGATGTAGCCTCTGGTTCAAACATCAAGGAGTCAGAGTGATCCTTTGTGGTCCCGAAGGTATGGAAGCCATGAAGGCCATCAAATTCAGATTCAACGTCACCAACAACACTGCCGAATGTGAAGCCCTCATAGCAGGCTTGCGCCTGGCAAAAAGAGTTGGTGTGAGAAATCTGAAGGCCCATAGCGATTCCCAATTAGTAGTTCGGCAGATGGTGGGTCAGAAACCTCATCCAAGAGTTCGACACGGTGCATATAGAAAATATACCTCGACGAGATAATATGGAGGCCAATGCTCTGGCCAAATCAAAAAAGTCTACTAAGGTATTGCATCAACCGAGTATAGCAGTAATGTGCGTAAGAACCTCGGGACAAGGGTGGAAGGACCCTATCAAAAAATACCTCTCAACCTCGGAGCTTCCCGAGGACCCTCTTGAAGCAGCCAAAGTACGAAAGCGTTCAGGAAGATACTTCCTGATTGGGGAGGAGCTATACCGGCAAGGGTACGCAACTCCATTACAGAGGTGTATCAGTGAAGTGGATGTTGAAATAATCCTCAAAGAAGTCCATGAGGGAGCCTGTGGTTCACACATAGGAACTGATGCCCTTGCTAGGGTCCTCCTCCAACAAGCATATTTCTGGCCTACTTTGAGGAAGGACGCAGGGTAGTTCATCTAGAAGTGCGACAATTGCCAAAGACATGCACCCATCCAAAGACTACCCTCGGAAATGATGACTTTGGCAAACTACCCGTGCCCCTTCGTTGTATGGGGTATAGATTTCATTGGCCCTCTCCCAGCAGCTCCAGGAAGAGTAAAGTTCCACATAGTCACAGTAGATTGTTTCACTAAGTGGATCGAGGCAGAGCTTCTAGCTACAATCTCAGTGAAGGACATACAGAGGTTTGTCTGGAAGAACATTACATGCAGATTCAGCATACCGAGGGTGATAGTAGTCGATAATGATTCCCAATTTACTGATAATGGTTTCAAAGAATTCATAGTCAACCTCGGAACAAAGTTGCACTTCACCCTGGTGGCCCAGCCTCAGAGCAACGGACAAGTTGAAGTGTCCAACAGAACAATAAAGGATGGCTTAAAGAAAAGGTTGAAGGAAGCAAAGGGAAAATGGCTAGGAGAGCTTCCGAGCATGCTGTGGAGCTACCGAACCACTCCGGGAAGGGCCATGGGTGAAACACCCTTCTCACTCATGTTCGGTACGGAGGCCATTATTCCTATTGAGGTCGTACAGCCATCCTTGAGGATACAGGTATTTGACGAAGAAGGGAATAACCTTGGGTTAAGGACCAAGTTGGACCTAATTGATGGGCATAGAGAAATGGCCGAACTCAGAAGAAAAGCCTTTCAACAAGGAGTAGGCGTCGCTACAAACTTGCACGTCAAACAGAAAGGGATCAAAAAATGGGACCTTGTGCTCTGAAAAGCTGAGTTTGAAGCCCGAAGACCATCTCATGGGGTACTTCGGGCAAATTGGGATGGACCCTCTTTGGTCATCAAGGAAGTTCGTCCTAGAGTCTACAAGCTCAGCGATACCGAAGCAGGAGAATTGAAAAATATGTGGCGTTTAGATTCTTTGAAAAAATTCTACACTTAGAAATTTTTCCAAGAAAAAAATGCCTCTAAAATTATTTTCATTTTTTGCCAAAGGCATATTTGACCGAACATGTTCATTTCCGAATGAGAGTAAAAAACGCCTGATTCTGAGGGGGAAGACCGAACATGGTCACACCAAAGGTTAAACTCATGGAAATGGTCAGTTTTCGCTAAATTATGCCAACCAAACACGGTTGAAGAAAAGGGGGCTAAACTACGACGGAGGTTAAGTTGCGCCGAAGATGGTCAACCGAGCATAGTTGCTCATCCCTTAAATGCACCTAAGTGCACACTTAGAAAAAAATTTTAGTATAAAGTCATGCAAAAACACTATGGAGGTATGTCCGAAGATCATTACTTCCAAAGATGAATATCTAAAATGCATGACTGGAACTTAGAAAAATTTTCAAAAATGAAAAGATGCTGAGTACGACGAAAGTGGTTCTCTGAATGAGGGTATGACCGAAGGGCAACTTTGCTTGAAAGACGTTGATTAAATGTGATCGGCGCAAAAGGTACTTGACTGATTTGAACAGGGGTTAAATTTTGTAGAAGATGATGTTTTCCGAAGGAAGGACCTTAGCCAAAATTTTGAAGAAAGTGAGACTTCATTAATACGGTGATAAGAGTACAAAAGATGGATTACAAAAGAAAAAGAAGAAAAGAAGGCCAATTTGCAATCCTGGGCATCTGCCGGCTCCTCACAATCCTCGGCATCACCACCTTCAAAGTCTTTATCGGTGATAACTGCTTTAGGCGCCGAAGGTGGAATGGCAGGAAGATTGAGGAACTCTGCCCTCGACCACTGCCAGGATGGTCCTTCGGGGATGTCCAGGGCCGCCAAAAAGGAAAGGTCGAGGTCAGGAAATCTGGATAAGACTTGATGACGGGCTAGGCAGAAGCCGTCTTGATAAGTCCTCTTCGTTGCCTGATCAGACTTAGCCTTCTCTGCATCTAGGTCCACCAGCTCTTTTCTAAGTTCCATGGCCTCCTTCTCCAACTTCTTCTTCTTTTTCTTTCCCTCCTTCTTTAGCTTATCGACCTCGGCCTGAAGCTTGAAGTTAAGGTTGAATGCCTTCGCCACTTCGGCAACAGTGTCCTCATTCTCCTTTTGAAGAACCTCATTGACCGAGGTTAACACTATCACTTTCCCACCGAGGTCTGACATCTTCATAGAGAATTCTTGGATGAGCTCCCGTTGGCTTTTGAGCATCTCCTCCCAAAGATTAGCCAGATCCTCCTCGGTTATTTTATTCAGCTTGCCATATTTGACAACAGAGCTAGCCAAGAGTTCCTTGGCCTTTTCTAAGGACTCCTTGGACCGACTGCGGACCAGAGATTGCTTGGCTGCCCAAACTTGGTAGTACATAGTGTATGCCAAGAGCTGCAAAAGGGAAAGACCCCGAGTAAGGAACAAAAGGCAAACAACAGCACAGAAAATCCCTAAGTATTCAAGGGTAAGAGTTTACCTGGGTAGCCTGCTCGCCCATCCTCGTAGTGAGGATCTCCTCATTCGGACACTCCTTAGTCAGAGACTGAAAAGTGGCATGTGTGATGACACCCGTCCCCATCTGAGGAGCCATATTCTGGCTATTCTCGGAGAACAAGTACATGTCCTTCATGAAGGTCCAGAAGGGCTCTCTCGGAACCTTCTCCGTCGGGATCTTGGAGTCCCAAAGGGCCCTCTTCCGGGCATGATCTTCCACCTAGGGAGCCTGCACTGCTTCGCCTGCAAAATCACGCCGAAGTTCCATCAATACATTATCCCTTAGCCACTCATCTATGAGGTCTGAAGTACCAAAAATTCCCAAACTCATAAAAGAATGGCTAAGAGACAAACCTGGTGGAAACTCGACATCATCGCCCTCAGAGTCACTGACCTTGAGGACCTTGGCGGGAATGTGTTTGCCTTTCCTCCTTCGGTGCTCCTCAAGCTCCTTAGGCGAAAACCCCCCAACCGAAGTCCCCAAGGTCTCCGCTACAATATTTGTACTCAGGGGAGTTGAACAGATGGCGGGCTTCGAAGGTGGGTCCGCCCAAATGGGGGTTTGGTCCACATCCCGCACTTCATCTTTGGGGGGCGGGTGAAGGCGGTCCTCCTTCATTTTCTTCGACCTATAGTGAGAGACTTTCCACAAGTCTTTCCTAAAGACCTGCCAGGTATTCCTCCACAAAGGGAGATTGAGTTTGAAATCATGCTGTAACTAGGAGCTAGTCCAGTATCCATACCTCCTTATAGAATGCCAATCACAGAGATGAATGAGCTCAAGAAACAACTTGATGAACTTCTTGAAAAAGGGTTCATAAGGGCAAGTGTTTCACCATGGGGAGCTCCTGTTCTCTTTGTGAAAAAGAAGGATGCATCTTTGAGACTATGCATTGACTACAGGAAGCTTAATGCAATGACTATCAAGAACAAGTATCCACTCCCTAGGATTGAGGATCTATTTGATCAACTCAAGGGAGCTAAGATCTTCTCCAAAATAGATTTGAGATCTGGATACTTCCAATTGAGAGTAAAGGAAGAAGATATTCCTAAGACTGCATTCAAGACCAGATATGGGCATTATGAGTACACAGTCATGCCATTCGGTTTGACTAATGCCCCAGCTGCTTTCATGGACCTGATGAACACGGTATTCAGACCACATCTGGACAAATTTGTGGTTGTGTTCATTGATGACATACTAGTGTCTTCCGAGGATGAAATTGAACATGAACATCATCTGAAGATTGTCTTAAAGACTCTATTGCAGCATTAGCTTTATGCTAAGTTATCCAAGTGTGAATTCTAGATAAGGGAAGTGTCCTTCCTAGGACATACCATAGATGGACAAGGTCTTATGGCATACCCTGAAAAGGTCAAGGCAGTGCAAGAGTGGGAAAGACCAAAGACTGTGAAGGAAATCAGAAGTTTCCTAGGATTAGCTAGATACTATAGCAGATTTGTATCAGGCTTTTCCATGATTGCCTCAGTTCTTACTTATCTAACCAAGAAGGGTCAAAGATTTGAGTGGACTGAGAAGTGTGAAAAGAGTTTCCAGGAGCTCAAGCAGAGGTTGATTGAAGTTCCATGCAAGTAAGCCCTACATCATATATACAGATACATCTATATCTAGGTTAGGTTGCGTGCTTATGCAAGACAGAAATGCCATTGCTTATGGGTCAAGGCAGTTGAGACCCCATGAGCAAAATTATCCTACCCATGACCTAGAACTAGGAGCAGTGATTTTTGCTCTGAAGCAATGGAGACATTACTTGATGGGAAGTTCCTTTGTGATCTACACTGACCATAAGAGCCTAAAGTACTTGTTCACCCAGAAAGAGTTGAACATGAGGCAAAGGAGATAGTTAGAGTACATCAAGGACTATGACTACAATATACGGTACACAGAGGGCAAAGACAATCTAGTAGTAGATGCCTCGAGCAGGAAGTACACAAGACTTTTGAAAGGAGGACCCATAACTGATCAGGATGAGTAGAATAGTCTGCTATGCCTTTGGCATAAATGGCATAAGTGGGAGGAAGCCCAAATTTACACGTTGACAATTCAATCTAGATGGATTGAGGAAGCCAGAAAGGCACAGGAGATAGATCCTGACCTGAAAAAGATTTCAGGAGAGGAAAAAGGTTCCTTGTATCAATCCTTTCCCTACAAGCAAGGATTACTGTACTTCAAGGACCGAATATATGTGCCTAAAGGAGCAAAGCTCGGGGATGAAATACTTGAAGAAGCTCACACAAGCAAGTTGAACATCCATCCAGGAAGTGAGAAAATGTATAAAGACTTGAAGACTTACTTCTGGTGGCCAAACATGAGGAAAGACATAGTTACTTATGTCTCCAAATGTGCCACATGCTAGAGGGTAAAAGTAGAGCACCAGAAGCCAGCTGGTACCCTACAGACTCTACCTATACCAGTGAGGAAGTGGGGCAACATAACTATGGACTTTTTGACTGGGTTGCCTATGACCAAATTAAGGCATGATACCATCTGGGTTATTGTGAATAGGCTAACCAAATGTGCACACTTCTTACCTATGAAACTCACAGAATCCTTGGAGAAGTTAGCTCAGATATATGTCCAGGAGATAGTGAGACTACATGGAGTGCCAGACTCCATTATATCTGATAAAGATCCAAGATTTACAGCTCGATTTTGGAGTGCTTTTCATAAAGCACTAGGAACCAAAATCCATTTGAGTACTGCTTATCATCCTCAGACAGATGGCAATCTGAAAGAGTGATACAGATACTTGAAGACATGCTCAGGAGCAGTGCCTTGGATTTCAAAGGTGAATGGGACCAACACTTGCCATTGGTCGAATTCTCATATAACAATAGTTACCAAGGCACCATCAGCATGGCACCTTGTGAAGCATTATATGGAAAAAGGTCTATGACACCCCACTATTGGGTGGAAGCCTCAGACAGGGTAAAGTTGGGTCCCAAAATTATTGAAGAGACTGCTGCCAAAATCAAGAAGATTCAAGAGAGATTAAAGGCAACCAATAAAAAGACCACAACCTATGTCAACAAAAGAATGAGAGACCTGGAATTTGAGGTTGGTGACAATGTTTGGCTGAAAGCTGCACCAACTAAAGGCACTGTCAGATTTGGCAGAAGAACCAAGTTAGCTCCAAGATACATCGGTCCTTATGAGATCCTGGACAGAGTTGGCAAGGTAGCATACAAGTTAGCTGTACTGCCAGGCGTGTCAAGTGTTCATAATGTTTTTCACATCAGTACGCTTATGAAGTGTCTACTGGACACAAAGCATTCTATTGTTGTGGAAGACATACAGTTGGAACCTAACTTGACATATGAGGAGAAACCTATAGCTATCTTAGCCAAGTTTACTAGAAGGTTAAGAAACAAACATATTCACATGGTTAAAGTTCAGTGGTCACACCACTCTGAAAAAGAAGCAACCTGGGAAACTGAAAAAAACCTTATGGAAAGGTATCCTGAAGAATACCCAAAGCTAAAGGCTAGTTTGGAGGACCAAAATTTTTAAGGGGGGAAGGATTGTTACCACCTTACAAAATGGGAGAATTACAAGTGTGTCATAATGGCTAAAAACCATTATATTGTCTAATTCTCAACATAGTGATTGAAGTGTGGGGGGTAAAAGGCATGATCAACATCTCCTTAAAAGTGTTCCAAGTTGGTGACTTGGTCCCCAAGAAAAGCCTTAAGGATTGCTTGTTTGTCAAGCAACATATGGACTTTTTTGTAAGGTTTTGGAAATTCGGGTATTTAATTGCAAAACTCTCAAGAAAGAGACTTGGAGAGTTATGGGAAGGATATGAATGGTATGAAAGTACTATTCGAGGACCAAATTGCTCATGGAAGACAAGTTTGGACAAAGGAAACACTAAAGGCAATAAGGACCTAAATGTCCTAGTGTAAACCTTAAGGTGTTCAAGCTTTTGACTTAAGTCTAAGGGTGGAATTGTGGGGTTATCCCACCTTGGGGGAGGCAGCCAAGACTTGATAATTAGTCAACAATGTTGGGCACATTTGTACCAATTATTTTAAGACAAAGAAACCATAATTAGTGAGAAGCAAAATGACATAAAGCAAGGTTAAGCTTGTTAAGTGTGTTTTGGTGCCCTTAAGCTCATTTCAGGCCATTTAAGTGGCCAAATCACTTATCCCTCTCTCATTTTCATCCTCCCCCATCCCAAGAACACAGCCATACTTCCTCCATAGCCACCACACCTTCAAACTTGCAATTGATTGAAATTGAAGGCAAAAGGAAGCAATTGGAAGCAAACTAGAGCTATTTCTTGGATACTTCAAGGATCAAGCTTGATTTTCAGCCTACCCACTTCGGTAAGGGTTCTCTTGCTCTCATGGGTTGTTTTCTATATTTTCAAACATCCATGGATCTATGGCTAATCTTGGAAGAGAGCCAAGAGCTTGATGAACCAAGCTTATTGACGGGAGTGCACTTATTGAAGGTTTTCTGACCTATTGTCAAGTGCACAAAGATGGCAGTGAAATGAGGGGTTCTAGAGCTCAAAGTTAGTACTAGCTAGTGTTAAAATCCTCCTAAGACCAAGAATTAGCTTGAGGAGGGCTGCCATAGTGATTTGGTTATGTTTACTATGTGTTTTATGGACTAACCTATGGTATATGTTGCTGCCACATTTCATGTGTTTGTCGTTTGTGTTTGGCTGCTGCATTTGGTTGCTATATATTGTATATATGCATTGTGGTTTTTTTTTGTTTTAGTGTCTTTGGATTCAGGTTTTAATTATGGTTACATTGCCTAGTGAATCCAAGTGCTACCCTTACTAAGTTTCTCAATGAAACTTACTCCCCTCAATTCTGTCTTTTCAGGTCCAGCAGAAAGATCACCTTCAAACTAACCTTTGTGGTTTGAGTTTTGATCTGAAATTTCATATATATGAACTTCCATATGTCTAGTTATGATCTGGAAATTTTTGTGATTTTAGGGGCACATTTGGTATTTTTAATGGTGGTACTTACTATGTTGTGCAGCAGCTGTCCAGCATCCTGTTTCCGGAGTCCATTGCATTTTAGGCACTCCTGTAAGTTAGGGTGCATATTTAGCTGAGTTGAGACCATATTCTAGTGCATGTATGCATGTTCATGTAGTGTATGTAAAATGAGACAAGTATGTGGACATTTGAATAATGTTTTGGCTATGTAAGTGATGTGGTGCAAAGCTGTCTAAGTGTGAATGATGGGCTGCTTACTTGTAAATTCTGTTTTGGCCATATAAAGTTGTTAAAATAAAGGGAATGTAATTCCTATGTGTAATGGACGTAAATGGGATAGCCTTGGAGGGCTTTCCCCTTGTGAATGAAGTGTTTGCATGGTTTGGAAAAATTGTATGGCTAAAATGGTCCAAAAGTTGCCAGAATTTCGACTCTGGACCTAAAGTTTAATATCTCCCTGTGTAGAATCAATCTTGGTATGAAATTTTGGCCACACCTAGAGGACATCTAGAGGGTTAACTGGGATTTTGAATTTCTGGATTTGGATCACTGTAACCAAAGATATGATGTTGCAAAGTTGGCTGAGTTACTGTTCATTTGGTCAGAATTTTGTAACCGACTTCAAAAATCCATAACTTGGTCCATAGGTGGGCTATTGATATAAAACAAAATTCGTTGGTTTTCTCTAACTCTCTACTTGATAATGGAGCAAATAAATTGGGGGGAGGTATGAGGCTAGAATGATACAGTTTATTAGTGGAAGTTACAAGTGCAGTAGCTGGCCACTAGAACTTAACAAGTTTGCCTAATGTTTGGAAGCCAAAACTAAGACTTATGCTAGTGTTTTCCTTCTTAGCTGCCATAGTGTGCATAAATGTAAATATGTGTGTTATGGTTAGACCAATATGCTCTTAATTTACATAGTGCTCAAGAGGGTCAATTGAGTATGTACGCCAGGGGTGTTGTTCTGGTGACCTACAGGACATACCAAACCTAAGAGTTTAAATGCACAATTTTGGCACCATAACTGGACTACCCCAGAGTGGGTAACAGAAATGTTCAAAAGAAAAAAAGAAATCTAACCTCTAGAAGTTGAAAAAAGAATTGGGAGACAAAAAAATCTACCGAAGAACAACTTCGGAAAGAAGACCCACCTAGTTCAGAAAAAAGAAAGGACTTCACAAGGCACCACAGGTAATGCCAGGAATCACTCTGCTGCTAGCATCACCGTCGAAAAAAGGGAAAGGAGGAAAATTTGAGAGCAAAAGATAGCAAAATAACAGAAGTGTGAAAAACCTGAGGAGGAGGGCTTTATATATGCCGATGGAGGCAGGCAGCATCGCCATAATGAACCTTTGAAGGCGAAGAGGTATGACTGACGTAACGGAGACAACTGTTCACCAGTGACCAGGTGACACGTGTCACCTGATGCAGGAAATGAGGGAACGCCTCCTGACAACTTCCAGACCTAGGTAGGTCTTTCTTGAGGAGACGCGTCTATCTATCCAGAAGATGTGACGATTCACTAGCAGGCAATAAAAAACCCAAGAGACAAGTATACACTCCAGATGAAAAAGTATCCTCGGGAACACCAAAAGCTCTTACTACTACCTCGGTTCGAAGAGGTGCTCTAAGCCGAAGAGCAACCTTCGCCGAAGAAGGTAACCTCGGTCCAAAAGTCAGCTAGTATTTGCTGAGACATCGATCATCTACCATAGTCCCATAAGACACTTGCAAAAGCTCGAATACCGAAGATACAACTTCGGCTTTCCGAGGGGGGCATGTAATAGCCAAAGGGCTATTACACTTAGAATTCTTAGGTTGTCTAGTGAGCACCACCCTCGGGAAAGACCAACACCATCCTCGGAAAGGATGAGTAACCAACCTCGGGAAAGAGGGGCCCACACTATCTTTGATCCCTTAACCTCGGTGACCCACCACCATCCTTAGGGACTTACGGGACTGACCTAGGAAAGGTTGTGCACTACCACGCTCGAAAGGGAAGACCCAGCAAGTTCGAAAAAGAATATCACGATCCTCGGTAAGAAGTAGCATCTTCTAAAGCTACCCCACTCTGCCGAAGGGGTTTCCCCAGCAGGCCTTGGTTGTAATATTGGACCGAAGGGGACCTCCTATTCCGAAGAAGCCTTATACACCGAAGGGGTTTCATCTGCCGAAGTGGTCTCACGAAGACATGAAAAAAAAAGTTAAGTAGCCTCTGACACAGGGACCTCGCACACGCCCCTGACGCGAAGACCTCCCACACGGCCCTGACCTCTGGCCAGAATAGGCTAGGGCTGGCAGGAGATACCCATCTACGGAGGTACGGATCACATCCGACCAAACACGTGTCATGATCCAAATGGGTTGTGCTAAACGGCCTCCTCCCTACGCCTTCCTATAAATACCTGGGAGTAACCTTGGTAAGAAAGACAGAGAACTCTCTACTCTTTGCTCTCCACTTTCTGCTCCATATTTCCAAAATACTGACTTGGGCGTTGGAGGCTCTTCCCCTGGAAACACACTCCGGGGAGTCTCTAACCCTTGTTTTTCTGTGTTTTGCAGCCACCCTCACATCGGAAGTCTCTCATTCAGGCGCCTTCATATTGGAAGTCCTTACTTCAGGCCACTATGTCACGCAACGAGGATGCCAATGGGCATCACACAGCAAGTTACATATGTTATCATATGTGGAGTCCTTAGTAATTTTGTTGCAGGTATTGTAAAGACCCTTACTGAGAATGTTTATGTTCTCACTCCCTATTTATGTTGTGCAAATTCTAAAGTTGTTGCAATGAGTAACCATTGAGGGTTATTGCGGTAGTTAGCTTTTGTTGCAGGTATTTCCCTTGAGAATTTTTATGATTCTAGTCTACTTGGGTAACTTATTGGTCAAGTAACAGTACTAAGTAGAGTGTTCCTTTGGCTGCAGAGCCTAGTAGCACTTGGACAACGGTTTTTATGACTCACCACTAGGACTTGCATCCAAGGTGGGAGTTAGTTCAAGAAGATCTCAATTGACGCTTGTCTATATAGTACTCTTAATTGCCTCAATTGTCTATGTTTTGAGGATTCCTAGACTCTAAGGTTGCTCTTAGGTGAGAGCATTAGTCTACTTTATGTATGAATGCTCCCACACAGTTGTTATGTGTAGTAAACTCACATAAATGTTGATTTTGTATGTTTTGGCTATTTAAACTTATTTTCTATGGAAATCTCTTGGCCAAGTCAATGTTTTATGGTTTTTGTTAAAACAAGTCAAAGCTTGAAGAGCATGCATCTTGCATATTCTAGGTTAATCAACTAGCATCACGGAGTTTTAATTCATGCACATATTCAACTAGCCAATTACAATCTACCGTGAGACCAGCTCTCACAGGTCTCATGGGCAGGGGCCAAGGACGGCCATGTCAACAGGCCTCTAGGGCCTAGGCACCATTATGGCCTAGGCGCCATGAGCACTCTAAGACCTAGGCGCCAGGAGCACCCTGCTCTATGGGTCTGAAAATACACCTTAGGTGCTGCAACCCTGCATTATACCTAGCTGCTAGAACCCCATGCCCTGAACCTGTAAAACACCCTCCTAAGCCTAGTCCACCATGATCATCAACATCCACCAACTAACACCATCCACAAAACTACTTGAATTCTACCACAAGCAAGCTATGAATGGCATCAAATATGCATCAAATATAAATCCCTTACCTGAATTCCAAGCTACAAGCAAAGATCAAGCATTCCATACCCAAAAACAAATCTCCACTAAGGTTTTACCTAGGTTCCATGCAAACCAAAGGAAATGGCACCAAATTAACACAAGTCAACCAAAACCCAAGCCTTAAGTCACCAAACAAACAAGTAGTCACCAAGAAATTCATGTTACCTTAGGCCCAAAATAGGGCACCTGATAGAAAACATGATTCCAAGCTTCCAAGACATAAAAGCTCCTTGAAACAAGCCACCCATTACTTATACAACCATTGGGGCTTTAAATTCTTTCAAGAACACTTGATTTTGAGCAAGAATTAAAGGTGAAATGGAGAACATAAGCTTAGACTTGAGTTTCGGATGAAATGGACAAAAAATGGCAGCCACAACTCACTTTACCAAGTTTTAAAGCCTTATAAAACTCTAAGCCACCAAACGTTGTTAAAAGTTACAAAAACCCCATTTCCTAAATAGTAACTATAGTCAAACCTTGGTCAAATTATGTCTATTGAAGCTAAATTTTGGCTTTAAATCAAGGGTTAGGTTTCCAAAAACTCATTTTTAACTCTCGGACCTCGATTCAACTTTTTGGGATACAAAATTACCAATTTCCCTCTGAACCCTATTTGGTGCCTTAAACTTCTTGAAACTCGGTAAACTGTGCCTAACATACTTAATCTTGCTATGTAAGCTTAAAATAAGGTTCCAAACTAGGATTTAGTTACTTTACAATCCTCGATCAAGCTTCACATTATGAGTGATATAACACCTTGTAGGAGATCAGACTATATCCCTCAGTGCTTTGCCTGGGTAGCTTGTCTTGAAGTTAGTGTATGAGTGTCACATAGAGAACCTTTTCTCCGCATCAGGAAAGTGTTCTTCAAGAACAAGAATCAAACCTTGAAGTCATCCAATTAAGCAATTGATAAAACAAAACATGTTAATTAATCAACACTACTAAACAAGAACCATACCTTTGGTCTATCTGACATGAAAGTCCAATACTTAGAGTTAGTGATTCCAGGTGCTTGAACAAGGAGATATAGAAACCACCCCCAAGACTCTCTAGATTTTGTCTCAACCACTGTATAGGGAATAAGCCATATGCAATCATTAGCATCAATTTCTACTACTATTACCCACTCTAGGGTAGTCTAGTCATGGTGCTAAAATTGTGCATTTAAAACTCCCAGGGTTGGTATGTTTTGTAGGCCATCAGAACAATACCCTAGTGTGCATACCCAAGTGGGCCTCCTGGGCCCTATGTAAATGCATGCATATTGGTCTAACCATTACACACATATTCACATTTTATGTAAACCATGGAAAAAAGGAAGGAAAACACTAGCACAATTCTTGATCTTGGCAACCACACATTAGGCAATCTTATTAAGTGTAAGTGACAAGCAATTGCACCTAAAACTCCTTCCAAAAAATTGCATTGATCTAGCCATGTAACCCCCTATTTTCTTTGCTTCATTATCAATTAGAGTCTCTAATCAAACCAAGGAATTTTTTTTACAACAATTGCCCACCTATGGACCAAGTTATGGATTTTTGAAGTTGGTTATAAAATTCTGACCAAATAAACAGTAACTTGGCCAATTTTGCAATATCATATCTTTCGCTACAAGGCTCCAAATTCATAAAATCTAAATCCAAGTTCAACCTCTAGACATGCTCTACATGTGGTCAAAATTTCATACCAATATTCGCTTTACACAAGGAGATATTAAACTTTAGGTGCAGGGTCAAAAATCTGGCCACTTTTGCACCATTTTGCCTATATAAATTTTCCAAATCATGCAAACGCTTCATTCACAAGGGGTAAGTACTCCAAGGCTATCCCATATATGTCCAATACACATGGGAAATACATGCTCTTGCATTTAACAATAATATGTGGCCAAAACAGAATTTACAAGTAACCAGTCTATCATTCACACTTAGGCAGCTTTGCACCACATCACATACATAGCCAAAACATTACTCAAAAGTTCACATACTTGTCTCATTTTACATACACTACATACACATCCATACATGCACTACATAATGGTCTTAGATCAGCTAAATAGGCACCCTAAGTTATAGGAGTACCTAAGAAACTATGGACTCTAGAAATAGGATGCTGGACAGCTGCTGCATAACAGAATAAGCACCACCACTAAAAATACCAAATGTGCTCCTAAAATCACCAAAATTTCCAGATCGCAACTAGAGATATGGAAGTTTAGGTGCCTAAAATTTTAGATCAAAACTCAAACTACAACGGTCAGTTTGAATGTGATCTTTCTACTGGGCCTGGAATAGGTAGATTTGAGGCGAGTAAGTTTCATTGTGAAACTTAGTAAGGGTAACATTTGTACTCTTAAGGAAATGTCACCCTCATTAAAACCTACATCCAAAGACACTAAATTAAAAAACCACAATGGATATGTACAGGACATAGCAACCAAATGTAGCAGTCATTCACAACCAACACACACATGAAATGCAGTAGCAATGTAAACCATAGGTTAGTCCATAAAACATGCAACAAACATAAGTAAATCACTATGGAAGCACTCCTCAAGTTTCAACTTGGTCTTAGGAGAGTTTTAACACTAGTTAGTACTAACTTTGGGCTCTAGAAACTGTTAACCACTCTAGGGTAGTCCAATTATGGTGCCAAAATTGTGCATTTAGACTCCCAGGATAGGTAATGTTCTGTAGGCCATCAGAACACTACCCTTAGTGTGCATACCCAAGTGGCCCTCTTGGGCACTATGTAAATACATGCATATTGGTCAAACCATAACACACATATTTACATTTATGTACACTATGGCAACAAAGAAGGAAAACACTAGCACAAGTCTTAATCTTGGCTACCACACACTAGGCAATCTTGTTAAGTTCTAGTAACCAGCCACTGCACCTGTAACTTCCACTAATAAACTGTATCATTCTAGCCATGTAGCCCCTATTTTATTTTCTCCATTTCTAATTAGAGACTTAGAGCAAACGAAAGAATTTTTTTTTGCATCAATAGCCCACCTATGGACCAAGTTATGGATTTTTTAAGTTGGTTACAAAATTCTGACCAAATAAGTAGTAACTTAGCCAATTTTGCAACATCATCTCTTTGGCTATAGCGCTCCAAATTCAGAAATTCCAAATCTTAGTTTGACCTGCAGATGTTCTGTAACTGTGGTCAAAATTTTATACAAAGATTCCTTCTAGACATGGAAATTTTGGAACTTTAAGTGCAGAGTCAAAATTTTAGTCACTTTATTACCATTTTGACCATACAGAATTTCGTAAGTGTGCAAACACTTCATTCACAAGGGGAAAGTCCTCCAAAGCTACCCCATATATGTTCATTACACATTGGAAATACATTCCCTTGCATTTAACAACTTTATGTGGCCAAAGCAGAATTTACAAGTAAGCAGCCCATCATTCACACTTAGGCAGCTTTGCACCACATCACTCACATAGCCAAAACATTACTCAAATATTCTCATACTTGTCTCATTTTACATACACTACATGTACATGAATACGTGTACTACAAAATGGTATTAACTCAGCTAAATACATGCCCTAAGTTACAGGAGTGCCTGAGACACAGTGGACTCCAGAACAGGATGCTGGACAGCTGCTGCACAACACAATAAGTACAACCATTAAAAATACCAAATGTACTCCTAAAATCACCAAACTTTCCAGATCACAACTAGACATATGGAAGTTCATGTACCTAAAATTTCAGATCAAAAATCAGACCAAAGGTTTCATTTTTAATGAGATCTTTCAGATGGACCTGAAATGACAGAATTGAGGGGAGAAAGTTTCATTGAGAAACTTCGTAAGGGTAACACTTGGATTCAGTAGGCAATGTGACCCTCATTAAAACCTGCATCCAATGACACAAACACAAAAACCACAATGCATATATACAAGATATAGCACCCAAATGCAGCAGCCATTCACAACCAACAAACACATGAAATGCAACAGCAACAATAACCATAGATTAGTCCATAAAACATGTAATAAACATAAATAAATCACTATGGCAGCCCTCCTCAAGCTAACACTTGGTCTTAGTAGGATTTTAACAGTAGTTCGTACTAACTTTGGGCTCTAGAAACTCTCACTTTACTGCCATCATTGTGCACTTCACACTAGGTCACAAAACCTTTAATAAGTGCACTCCCCTCACTAAACTTGGTTCATCAAGCTCATGGCTCTCTTCCAAGCATATACTTAGCTCGATGGACGTTTGAAAATTGGAGAAAATAGTCCATGAGAGCAAGAGAACCCTTACCTTGATGGGTATACTGAAATTGGAGCTTGATCCTAGGTGCACTCAAGCAATAGCACCAAATAGCTTCCAATTGTGCTTCTTTGACTTCAACTGCAAGTAGTTTTGAGTTTGAAGCTATGGTGGCTATGGAGGAAGTGTGGCTGTGTTCTTGGGATGGAGGATGACAAAAATGAGAGAGAGATAAGTGATTTGGCCACTTAAATGGGCTTAAATGAGCTTAAGGGCACAAAACACACTTAACAAGCTTAACCTTGCTTATGTCATTTTCTTTCTCACTAATTATGGTTTCTTTGTCTTAAACTCATTGGTACACATGTGCCCAACATTTTTTACTATTTATCAAGTCTTGGCTACCTCCCCCATGGTGGGATAACCCCACAATTCTACCCTTAGACTTAAGTCAAAAGATTGAACACCTTAAGGTCTACACTAGGACATTTAGGTCCTTAATGCCTTTAGTGTTTCCTTTGTCCAAACTTGTCTTCCCTGAGCAATTTGATCATCCAATAGCACTTTTATACCATTCATATTCTTCCCATAACTCTTTAAGTCTCTTGCTTGAGATTTTTGTAATTGAGTACTTGAATTTCCAAAACCTTATAAAAAGTACATAGGTTGCTTGACGAACAAGCAATCCTTAAGGCTTTTCTTGGGGGCCAAGTTACCAACTTGGAACACTTTTAAGGAGGTGTTGATCATGCCTGTTACCCCCCGCACTTGAATCACTATGGTGAGAATTACACAATATAATGGTTTTTTAGCCGTTATGACACACTTGTAATTCTCCCATTTTTATGTGGTGGTAACAGAAATCCTTCAATTCACCACCATCACTATGCACTTCACACTAGGTTATAAAACCTTCACTAAGTGCACTCCCTTCACTAAGCTTGGTTCATCAAGCACTTGGCTCTCTTCCGAACTTAGCCCTAGCTTCATGGATGTTTGAAAAATGCAAAAAATAGTCCATGAGAGCAAGAGAACTCCTTACCAAGATGGGCAGGCCAAATTTTAAGCTTGATCCTTGAAGCACCCAAGCAATAGCTCTAGCTTGCTTCCAATTGCTTCATTTTGCCTTCAATTTCAAGTAGCTTTAAGTTTGAATGTATGGTAGCTATGGAGAGAGTGTGGAGGAGAGGTATGACTTACTTTTTGCTGGTGAAAGACGAAATTGTGGAGGGATAAGGACCAAGGTGGACTTTAAATGGTCTTAAGTGCACAAGCACACTTAACTAGTCTTAACCATGTTTTATGTCCTTTTCCTTGCTACAAGACCATGGTTTATTAACCTTAATTTCTTGGCCCACATTGACTTCCTTATCCCATGCCTTAGCTGCCCTCCCTAGTTTGGGATAACCCCACAATTTTACCATTTGACTTAAGTCAAAGACATACATATTTTAAGGCCTACACTAGAACACTTAGGTCCTTTATGCCTTTTTATGTTTTCTTTGTCGTTAGTTGTCTTCCACAAGAAATTTGGACCTGCAATAGCACTTTCATACCATTCATATCCTTCTCATAACTGTCCAAATCTCTTTTGTGAAAGTTTTGCAATTGAGTACCCGAATTTCCAAAATCTTACAAAAAAGTCCATAGGTTGCTTGACAAGCAAGTAATCCTTAAGGCTTTTCTTGGAGGCCAAGTTACCAACTTAGAACACTTTTAAGGGGGTGTTGATCCTGCCTTTTACCCTCACACTTAAATCACTTTGATGAGAATTACACAATATAATGGTTTTTTACCATTATACCACACTTTGTAATGCTCCCATTTTTGTGAGGTGAAAACAACCCATACACTAGTTAAATACACTGGAAGGACCAATGTTACCCACTCTAGAGGTAGTCCAATTATGGTGCAAAAATTGTGCATTTAGACTCCCAGGATTGGTAATGTTTAGTAGGCCATCAGAACACTACTCTTAGTGTGCATACCCAAATGGCCCTCTTGGGCACTATGTAAACACATGCATATTGGTCCAACCAACACACACATATTCACATTTCATGCACACCATGGCAGCAAAGAAGGAAAACACTAGCACAAGTCTTAATGTTGGCTACCACACATTAGGCAATCTTGTTAAGTACTAGTGACCAGCCACTGCACCTGTAATTTCCACTAATAAAATGTATCATTCTAGCTATTTTATTTGCTCCATTACCAAGTAGAGACTTAGAGCAAACCAAGAATTTTTTTTTTACATCAATAGCCCACCTATGGGCCATGTTATTGATTTTTGAAGTTGGTTACAAAATTCTGACCAAATGAACAGTAACTTAGCCAAATTTGCAACATCATATATTTGGATACAAGGCTCCAAATTCAGAAATTCCAAATTCCAGCTCAACCTCTAGAAGTTCTCTAGGTGTGGTCAAAATTTCATACAAAGATTCCCTCTACACACGGAGATATAGAACTTTAAGTGAAAGGTCAAAATTCTGGTCACTTTATGACCATTTCACGCATACAAAATTCAATAAGTTTGCAAACACTTCATTCAGAAGGGGAAAGCCCTCTAAAGCTAACCCATATATGTCCATTACACTAATAAATACATTCCTTTTCATTTAACAATCATATGTGGCTAAAACAGAATTTACAAGTAAGCAGCCCACCACTCACACTTAAGCAACTTTGCATCACATCACTTACATAGCCAAAACATTACTCAAATGTTCACATACTTGTCTCATTTTACATACACTACATGTAAATGCATACATGCACTACATAATGGTCTTAACTCAGCTAAATATGCACCCTCAGTTATAGGAGTTCTTGAAACACAATGGACTCCAAACATATGGAAGTTCATGTACCTGAAATTTCAAATCAAAACTCAAACTACAAATATCAGTCTAAATGAGATCTTTCTGTTGAACCTGAAATGACATAATTGAGGGGAGTAAGTTCCATTGAGAAACTTAGTAAGGGTAACACTTGGTTTCAATAGGCAATGTGACCATCATCAAAACTTGAATCCAAAGACACTAAAACACAAAAAATCACAATGCATATGTACAAGATATGGCAACCAAATGCAGCAGCTATTCACAACCAACAAACACATGAAATGCGGCAGAACAATAAGCATAGATTAGTCCATAAAACGCGTAATAAACATAACCAAATCACTATGGCAGCCCTCCTTAAGCTAATGCTTGGTCTTAGGAGGATTTTAACTCTAGTTAGTACCAACTTTGGGCTCTAGAAACCCTTATTTCATTGCCATATTTGTGCACTTCACACTAAGTCACAAAATCTTCAATAAGTGCACTCCCCTCACTAAGCTTGGTTCATCAAGCTCATGGCTCTCTTCCAAGCTTAGCCCTAGCTCCATGGTTGCTTGAAAATATAGAAAACAACCCATGAAAGCAAGAGATTCCTTACCAAAGTGGGTGGGCCAAAAATCAAGCTTGATCCTTAAAGTATCCAAGCAATAACTCTAGTTTGCTTGCAATTGCTTCGTTTTGCCTTCAATTTCAATCAATTGCAAGTTTGAATGAGTGGTGGCTATGGAGGAAGTGTGGCTGTGTTCTTGGGTTGGAGGAGGCCAAAAATGTGAGAGAGATAAGTGAATTGGCCACTTAAATGGCCTTAAATGAGCTTATGGGCACAAAACACACTTAACTAGCTTTATCTTGCTTTATGTCATTTTCCTTCTCACTAATTATGGTTTATTTCTATTAAACTCATTGGTATACATGTGCCCAACATTTTTCACCCATTTATCAAGCCTTGGCAGCCTCCCCCATGGTGGGATAGCCCCACAATTTCACCTTTTGACTTAAGTCAAAAGCTTGAACATCTTAAGGTTTACACTCAGACATTTAGGTCCTTAATGCCTTTAGTGTTTCCTTCGACCTAACTTATCTTCCATGAGCAATTTCATCCTCCAACAGTACTTTCATACCATTCACATCCTTCACATAACTCTCCAAAGCTCTTTTGTAAAAGTTTTACAATTGAGTACCCAATTTTCCAAAACCTTACAAAAAAGTCCTTAGGTTGCCTGACAAACAAGCAATACTTAACGCTTTTCTTGGGGGCCATGTTACCAACATGGAACACTTTTAAGGAGGTGTTCATTATACCTTTTACCACTCACACTTCAATCACTGTGAAGAGAATTACACAATATAATGGCTTTTTGACCAATATACCACACTTGTAATTCTCCCATTTTTGTGTGGTGGTAACAACCAACATTTTCCTCCTCACCAGGTCTCCCCTAAATTCCACCAATCCCTTCATCAACCAGAACATTAACATTCAGACACTCATCCTATTACAATGTTTCATGGTCTGACTCCTCAAATTCAATCACACAGCTTCCTGAATTAGACTCATCCCCACCTTCATAATCCTCATCCTCACTACTCTGACCATCTTTATCCTCATTCACAACATCATGATTGTGTTATGACTCTCGTAGCAGGAAGCTTGGTCAAGGAAGGTAAATTAAAACCTATTTTGGAACCTTATTTCAACATCACATAGCAAGAATAGGTATGTTAGGCAAAGTTGAATAAGTTCTAAGAAGTTTAAGGCACCAAATAAGGTTTGGGGGAAAAATGATAATTTTACATCCCAAAGTGTCGGCCCGAGTCCTGAGAGTTAAAAATGATTTTTGAAAAATGTGACTTTTGATTTAAGCCTAAACTTAACTCAAATAAATAAGATTTGACCATGGTTTGACTATAGTTACTATTTAAAGAAGGGCATTTTTGCAACTTTTTAAGAACCTTGGTGGCTTGGTGTTTGAAGGAGTATAAAACTTGGTAAAGTGAGGATGGCTGCCATTTTTGAACTTCAAACCCGAGCTCATTCTTCAACCCTTGATTTCTTCATAAATTGAAGCTCAAAACTAAAGGATTTTGGTGAAAATTGAAGCCACCAAGGGTATATATGCTAGGGGAAGCTTGATTCTAATGGATTTTCATGTTTTTAAAGCTTGGAATCATATTTCTAGCTAGCCCCTATTTTATATGCGAGGTAACAAGTGTTTTCATGGTGATTTATTGTTTATTTCATTATTTGAAACCTGGGTTTTGGTTAAAAGTTAGTAATTTAGTGTTTTGTGTCTTTGTTTGCTTCAAACATAGGTGGAACTTTGTGGAATCTTGCTTTCATGGAAGAGTTGCTTGGTTCTTGCTAGTGAGTTTGAATCAAGCTTAACACGACCGTCCTTGGCCTCTACCTAGGAAGCCTGTGAGAGATGGTCTCACAGTGGTTGCAATTGGCTAGCTGTATATATATGCAGATTACAACTCCATGATACTAGTTAATTAACCTAGAATATGCAAAATGCATGCTATTTATGCTTTGACTAGGATCAACAAAATCCATAAACCCTTAACTTGGCCAAGACATTTCCAAAGAAAACAAGTTCAAATAGCCAAAGGATACAAAATCAACATTTATGTGGGTTTACCACACATAACAATTGTGTAGGAGCATTCATACATAAAGTAGACTAATGCCCTCACCCAAGAGTAACCATAGAGTCTAGGACTCCTCAAAACATAGACAATGGAGGCAACTAGGAGTACTATATATACAAGCCTCAACTGAGATCTTTTTGAACTAACTCCTACCTTGGATGCAAGTCCTACTGGCAAGTCACAAAAGTCCCTGTCCACGTGCTGCAAGGATCTGTGGCCAAACGAAGACTATAGTTAATACTGCTACTTAACCAACAAGTTACCCAAGTAGACTAGAATCAGAAAGATTCTCAAGCAATGTACCTGTAGTAATAATAAACTATTGTGACAACCCTCAGTGGTTATCCAGTCCAGTAATGTTAGAGTCTGCACAACATAACTAGGGAGTGAGTGATGCTTGGCGGCATCCTCGTTGTATGACATGCTGACCTGAAGGAGAGACTTCTGGTGTGAAGATGTCTGAAACACTTAGAAGAATAAGGGTTAGAAGCTCCCTAGAGTGTGTTTCCGGGGGAGGAGCCTCTTGTTAGTGTTGTGCCCAAAAGGCCAATCATGAGATGATTGTATTTTTGCACATTGAGTCATGATATTTTATTAAGGCATTAATCCAGCAATTATGTTTGTTATTTTTGTTTCTATGTAACTTAACAAACATAATTGTAACCCTAGAATAATGATATTCTCAAACGTCCCTAGTCTAGTATTATTGTGGAGCGGGTTGCAATAATACATAACGACTAGCATATGTGGAGACTAATATGAGATATGTAGTCTGCATATGGGTACAATTTGGAGAACTTGTGTACTGGACCGACCCACCATGAGAACACTACATGGATCGTTATATGAGTGTCATAAGTGATTCTCATAGTGATCATGGTATATGTAGTCCTTTGACCTAAGATCATCAAGGTTCCCTATATGTGAGTCACATACTTTGATACTTTTTTTTGTTACTCGTAACTGAGTGAACTTAAAGGAGGTCATTGGGTATGTCACATATCATGCAGAGGGATTTGTATGATCAAGATGGGATTTGTCCCTCCTATGTAACGGGAGTGATATCTTCGGGCCCCTTAATAGAGTAAGACTTAGAAAAATGCATGGCCATGCTCGGATGAGTTGATATATGATATCAATGACATCAGTTTAAGTTCGTCTACTCGGTAATCAAGAAACCAAAGATTGTCCTATACGAGAGTGACACATTCCATGTCTCGTGCTTAGTCTTGATATCTTGGACAAAGGGATAGTGGCATATATTGGTGATGATCATAAAGGCTTAGTCGAATCATCGACAATCTTGTCACTTGGGTAGCAATGATGTGTTGCTAGACACCGCTCATTGCTTCTGATCATAAATGTGATTTATGATCATTGCCAACGTAGTAAGAGCCTATTGGGTCGCACACATAGAGCCATTTGGATCATTAGAGTGCATGCGCTAATAATTTGGGTTTTGGTTTCACAATAATTTCATATTAATAATGGGCCCAATAGTTGAGCCATTATTAAGCCTGAAATTAAAGCCAAATTGGATTAGGGCATTGAAACCCATTAGGCATGGAAGTTGAGTCTCGCTATAAATACAAATTCTAGTGAGAAATTCGCAGGTCTCCTTGCCCTAGCCTCCCAAAAGGACAGTCACACTCTTCTCTTGCAATTCATTGGAGGACGCAAGCTAGCATTGTGAGCGTAAGAGAAACGTATCTGCTGGGATGCGGTAAAAGCGTGGTGATCCCGAGAGGCTTGTGTGGATATCATAGAGAGCTTGAACATGTCAACTGTTCAAGTTTTGTGATTTGACTCTACAGTTGAGTGAGAGATCTCAACCAAAAATTAGGTATGAAAATTTTTGAACACACGGTTTACCCAGTTTCACTTGGATCCTGGAGGGTTTCGGTTGTATTTCGCTGCGCTGTTTGGCTCCCGAAACCGAACACCTCTGACGCCCAAGTCAGTATTTGTGTGAGTAGTAGCAAACAGTAGAAAGCAGAGAATAAAGAAAAGTCTCATCCATTCTTACTAGGGTCCCTCCCAAGTATTTATAAGGGGGTGGAGGGAAGAGGCCGTTTCACACAGCTAGTCTAGATCATGGCACATGTTCGGTCAGATCCGGTCTGTACCTTCAGAGGTAAGCATCTCCAGTTGGCCGTAGGCTATTCTAGCTAGAAGGTAGGGGCATGTTCGAGGTCTCTCTGTCAAAGGGTCCTTACCTATTTTTGTCGTATCTCTGTAAGACCCCTTCGAGCAGAGTTTTTCCTCTAAGGGCTATCGGGGAAGGCCCTTCAGTGAAGTAGGTCACCTTCGAGAGACTTTTTGCCAGCAGAGGATGTAGGATCTACTTTTCTAAGGTTTGGTTTCTTTGCAAATCCGAGGTTGGTAGAAGACACCTTTTTCTGAGGTTGGTCATATAACCTTTCCAAGGGTGGTGTTTGCATGTGCCTCGAGGTTAGGGCTAAGTTATTGCTGAGGGTGGTTTCACAACAGCTGATCAGTAGATTTTGGAGGCTATAGCCCTTTGGCTATCACATGCCCCCCTCGGGCAGCCGAAGTTATATCTTCGGCATTAAGCTTTTACGAGCATGGCCTGGAAACCTTCAGATGGCCCAGTTAGCATAGCTGAACTTTGACCAAGGCCACCTTCTTTGGGATGGGTATCTCTTTGGTTCAAGATGTCTCTTTCGGCTGAAGCAGTATCTTCGGCATCAAATGGGAATCTTTCCTTTTGACCGGGCTCTTAATGTTTCCGAAGTTGTATCTTCGGAGAAATATTTCCCCTTTAAGCTTTTTGTTCCCTGTTGCCTATCAATGAGTCATCACATCTTCTGACCAGGCAGTCGCATCACTTCAGTCTAGTCTTACATAGGTCTGCTAATGTTAGAAGGCATACCCTTATTTCTTGATAGCCAAAGCGTTATCGCCCTTCAAACCCATAAGCTCGGGTAGAGCACCAACCTCAAAAAGTCGAGCACCATCCTCGGAAAGTCAAGCATCACCCACAAGAAACACGAGCACCGACTTCAAAGAAAAATGGGGGTCTGGCCCCTTGATTATCTGACCTCGGCAATCCATCATCACCACTGAAAATGACAGTACCGACCTCGGGAATATGGTGCATCACCATCGTCGGTAAGGTCATCGAACTGGCTTCAAAAGAGGAAGACTCACCACCTTCGGCAAGGAAGAACGTCCCCAAAGGGGACCACCCTTGGCAAGGGGATTCCTAGATCACTGAAATTATCTCGAAAGAAAGCCCTCATGTTCTGAAGAGCTCTCTTCCACCGAAGGGATCTTAGGAGTACGATAGAAACAATTACGGAGCCTCTAACATGCCACCCTCGTACACAACACGCCGCCCTCATACACACTCTAACATGCCCTCGTCGCACACATCCTATCACACAGGCCTACCCTGGCCTTGACCTTTGGCCAGAATGGCCTGCAGCCGGCTAAAGGCCCCCACGCCCGAAGGTACGGGTTGCATCCGACCGAACACGTGTCACAATTTGAGCGGGTTACGTCAGGTAGATAATCCATTCACACCCTCCTATATATATATATATGGGAAAAGGCCTCAGTAAGGGGCGGGCTCTAGGGAATAAAAGATACATCTTTCATATTCTTACTACTACTTCCAGTCTCTAAAAATACTGACTTGGGCTTCGGAGGCTCCTCCCAGGAAAGATACTCCGAGGACCACCTAACCTTCATTCTTTGAGTGTTTCAGGTAATCTCCCCTTAGAAGTATCTCATGCAGGCGTTCCTCCCTCATCGGAAGTCCCTCCCAGTCTTACTATGTCATACAGTGAAGATGCCGATGGGCATCATTTCTCGCACTAGGTGACACATGTCACTAGGTGACTGGCGAACGGTCGCATCTATTACATCGGTTATGTCCCTTCCCCTGTGAAGGGTGTCACATCCCACACAGGCCCCAACCTGTGCACTCTCAGTAACACTCACCAAAATTACCCAAGATTCAATTGATTTCACCTAAGACCAGGTGTTAATAACTCCCTATTGTTTAAACCTTATTTTCTTAAACTGAGAGCTGGGATATGTCCCAGGAGGCTTAGGAATTTTTTTTTTTTAGAACGGTAACCTGCAGCTTAAGTAGGCCCTACCCCTAACTTGCAACACAAGGCAAGGGTATAAATCAATAACTTGCAATACGATCAAGGCATACACTTTTATCTGTTAAGTGTCTAGGTTGCGTGCTTATCAAGTGTGCTACTTTCATGAATGACAACCAAGAAGCCCACATCTCTGTAGTTTGAAAAATCAAGTTTCCATGCACATGTACATTCAGCCAATAATAAGTACTCAAGAGACTGCTTCTTGAAACATAATCATAAGCTCATAATCTTAACATAACTTGGCACATAACATCCACCATATGTACATACAAACCATGTACAAACAAGGCTGTATATATATACGCTCAAAGTAGCCTAATGTCCAGCATCACTAGCTTGGATACAATCCAAGGATGCTATAACCCAAAGTAGCCAAGGTTAAGGTTACAAGCCATATACCCTAGTTTCTTAAAAAGAAACCTAAGTGTACAGAACAGCAGCACACACCACAAAACCAACCCAAACATACAAACCGTAACTACAAGGGTCCAAGTCCACACATCCTTCCTGTACCTAGACTGATCCCACAACTACAAAAGCCTGCAAACTTAGAACATAAGTTTCAGCCTTAAAGCCATAAGACTTGTAATATAAGTATTCAAGCCAAGATTCAGTTGGCACATACCTTGAGCAATAAGTGTACTAACTAGCACACAAACTAGCAACTCAAGCAAACTACTCAAGCTGTATATCCTTTCCTGAAACAAAAAATGTATGGGCAATGAGTAACAATTACTCAGTAGGGTTTCACAAACGACCATATAAGGTCTATTTAGTTAAGTCCAATGACTTAACCTCCACAAGCTTACTTATCCTGCAAGAAAGACATGAAAACATGGAAAAAACAAAAAAATAAAAAAATATATACCGAGACATATAAATCATCAATATACGGGTTAGCAAGCACAAAGAATCACTCAAGCACACAATGGAACACACACACACACCACAATGACCATTCGGCCAAGTACCATAACATGTGCCATTGTGCACTTTTGCACACAAAACTTCACCATAAACTCCACTTCCTCTAGAGCTCCGAAATGTCTAGCAAAATGGCCACATTCACTAGCATTTCTAGCACATGTCCATAGTCAATTAGCTAATTAACAACCATAACCGAATCAATCTCAATAGCCCATCAAGTAACTAAGGTCATTTGGCAAATTTAACCATCACTTAGCTACTTTAAACACTTGAATCATGGTATACTACCAAGCAATCAAGTAGTTTAGTGAACCCTACCTCAAATCAAAGCTTGAGCTCTCGGCTGCTCGAGTATACTAAGCTTGAAGCTCAAATGTTCTCTCACATAATTGGCCTAACACAATAACACCAATTAGGCTTCAATACTCCTTGTTCATGGAATATCTACCATGTATTCAAGGAAAACACAAAGAGTATGCGGATCTACCTCAATCCCAAGCTTGAAACATCTCGGCCAAGCTTTGTTTCTTCAAAACAAAAGCTTGAACTTGAGTTCCTAGTGCCGAAACCAATAAGCTTTGAACCCCTTTTTCCTTTTCTCAAGCCAATTAGCCTAATCCTTAAGAGCCTTAACTCTGAAACTTCTCTTTTCTTTCGTAAGCTCTTCCTTTTTCGGCCTCGGCCAAGGTAGCCTTTTCGCACCAGAGGAAATGCCGGAGCTCTGTTTCCGGCCTTAAGCCAATAATGGTTCGTTGAACCATCACCAACTTTGCAGGGCACCATTTGGAGCCAATTCCCAAGTAAATAACGAAGGCTAGCACGTATAAATGGCTCCTGGCGCATTAATGGGCGCAAGACAAACGATTTTCATTTGTTCATTAATGTTTCAAATGCATTAATGAGGAATGGCAGACGTATTTTCAAGTCAACAATGGCAGCAAAAGAGCAAAGACTACATTTCTGGCGCATTAAATGATTATTGTACACCTATTCAACATTTTGGCTCAATGTCAACATTGGTCCCAAAATACTCTAAATATGACACTTTCCCCCCTTAGGTTTCCATGTGCACACTTTAGCCACTAAAAGTACTAGTAGCAAATTATTTCGGCTCTATACTTTACTCATGGCTCAAATTGCCAAGCTTTCATTAATATAGCCCAAAGTGGTAATTAACCCATGACCAAATTAATTTGGAAGAAGCCGCAATTCTTGACCGGCGAATTTGTTTTTGTCAACCAAAATTGGTCTAATTCCACCTTAGTCCATGCACTTATTTAAATGTGCATTTTCACCCTTCAACTTCCCATAATTTCATTTACATCTCTCTTCCTTTTAGTGCAATCAAGTCCCATATGTTTTTAAATTGGTGTTTCATTTTTATTCTTGGCCTCAAGTCCCATTGGTGTTTCTTTTTATTCTTGGCCTAAGCCAAGTACTAAGGGATGGTCCTAACAATTCCTCCCTCCTTAAAGAATTTGGTCCTCCAAATTCTTCACCAATCTAGAGTATAACTGAGGGTACTTAGTGGCAATTTCCTGTTCTACTTCCCAGGTTGCCTCTTCAGGAGTATGGTTACTCCACTGAACTTTAATCATAGAGATCCACCTGCTCCTCAATTTCCTGGTATCTCTTGCCAGGAACTGAATTGGCACTTCCTCATATGAAAGGTTTGGTGCCACAGTTACGCTAGCAGGTATCTCTAGCTGTTTAGAACTTGGAACATATTTCTTGAGTAAGCTCACATGAAATACATTATGTATGTTACCAAGTTCTGGTGGCAAATCCAGCTGATAAGCCACATTTCCAACTTTGGCCAGTATTTGATATGGCCCAACATATCTGGGTGCTAGTTTTCCTTTCTTTCCAAATCTGATTACTCCTTTCATAGGAGAAACCTTAAGCCACACCCAATCTCCTTCCTAGAATTCCAGGTCTCTTCTCCTTTTTAGGTTAGCATAGGCTTATTGCCTATCATTTGCAGTTTTGATCCTAGCTTGGATCAGTTTTATCTTCTCTATAGTTTCCTTAATAATGTCTGGCCCCAACTCCAATTTATCCTCTAGTTGATGCCAGCAATGAGGAGTAATACATCTTATGCCATACAAGGCCTCATAAGGAGCCATTCCTATCACTGAATGATAGCCATTATTATAGGAAAAGTCTATTAGTGGAAGATGTACATCCCACTCACCCTGGAAGTCAATCACACAACATCTCAACATGTCTTCCAGAGTCTGTATAGTTCTTTCTGTCTGTCCATCAGTCTGTGGATGGTAAGCAGAACTAAACTTGAGCTTAGTGCCCAATGCTCGATGTAGGGATTTCCAGAACCTAGAAACAAACCTAGGATCCCTATCTGACACTATGTCATCAGGTATTCCATGCAATCTTACTATTTCTCTTATATAGAGTTGTGCTAGTTTATCCAAGGAATCAGTAAGATTCATGGGAAGGAAGTGAGCTGCTTTGGTCAATCTATCCACAATGACCCATATGGCATCATGCTTCCTTCTTGTTAGTGGCATTCCTACTACAAAATCCGTTGATATGGATCCCCATTTCCTCTCAGGTATGGGCAAGCTTTGCAGCTTCCCTCCTGGTTTCTGGTGTTCCACCTTTACTTGTTGGCACACTTCACAACTAGCCACATGTGTGCTAATGTCCTTCTTCATATATGGCCACCAAAAATATACTCTAAGAGTGTGATACATCTTTGTGGCCCCTAGATGCATGCTCAACTTACTAGAGTGAGCTTCCTCCAGAATTTGAATCCTCAGGTTGTCCTTTCAGGCACATACAACCTGTTCCGGAAGTATAGCACCCCTTGTTTAAAGGAAAAACCTTGGTATAGTTCTCCCTTTTTCTGTCCAGATATAAATTCCATATTCTCATCACCAGCTTGAGCTTGTTTGATAAGCTCCTTCCATTCTGGTGTAATGGTAAGTACATTCAATTGCTCATTTTCCTTAGCTAGCCATTGACTTGCCAAGCAAGTAAGGCTCAGGCTCTCGGCCTTATACTCAGTTTCACCACCTTTGAGCACTCCAGTGTAGCTTCTACTCAAAGCATCTGCCACTACATTGGCTTTTCCAGCTGTGTATTCAATTACACAGTCAAAATCCTTCAAATATTCTAACCACCTTCTTTGTCTCATATTCAAGTCCTTCTGAGTAAAAAGGTACTTGAGACTTTTGTGGTCTGTAAACACTTGGAATCTGTTACCAAGAAGATAGTGTCTCCATTGCTTAAGAGCAAAGACCACTGCTGCCAATTCCAGGTCATGCACTGGATATTTCTTTTCATGTGGTCTTAATTGTCTAGACCCAAAAGCAATGGCCTGCTTTTCCTGCATCAGGACACATCCTAGTCCTACATGAGATGCATCAGTATACACCTCATATTCCTTTTCAGGGTCTGGCAGGACTAGTATAGGAGCTGTAGTCAGTCTCCTCTTTAGCTCTTGAAAGCTTTCTTCACATTTTGTTTCCCAGACAAACTTCTGGTTCTTTCTGGTTAATTGAGTCATAGGTGCTGCTAGAACAGAAAACTTTGGCACAAATCTTCTGTAATAGCCAGCCAACCCCAGGAAGCTTCTGACTTCCCTTACACACTGGGGCTGTTTCCAATCCAGGATTGATCTTACCTTTTCAGGATCTACAGCCAATCCTTGATCATTTATTATATGACCCAAAAATCCAATTTCTTGAGTCCAGAATTTACATTTGCTCAGCTTTCCATAAAGCTGATGTTCTTGGAGCAAGCCAAGCACTATTTTAAGGTGTTCTTTATGAGTTTCCTCATCCTTGGAATATACCAAGATATCATCAATAAACACCACCACAAAGTGGTCTAGGTGTGCTCTGAACACCCTCTGCATTAAGTCCATAAAGAATGCAGGTGCATTAGTAAGCCCAAATGGCATTACTGTGTACTCAAAATGTCCATACCTAGTCCTGAAGGCAGTCTTAGGTATGTCCTCCTCCCTAACTCTTAGCTGGAAATATCCAGATCTCAAATCTATTTTGGAGAACACTTTTGCTCCTTTTAATTGGTCAAACAAATCTTCTATCCTTGGGAGGGGATATTTGTTCTTTATGGTTAATGCATTTAATTTTCTGTAATCTATACAGAGTCTAAGGGTTCCATCCTTCTTTTTCACAAACAGCACAGGTGCTCCCCAAGAAGACACACTGGGTCTAATGAACCCTTTTTCTAGTAATTCATCCAACTGCTTCCTGAGTTCTACCATCTCAGGCACTGCCATTCTATAAGGAGCAGTAGATACTGGTGCTGCTCCTGGTACGAGCTTAATTTCAAATTCCACCTCTCTCAAGGGTGGCAAACCAGGTAAGTATGTGGGAAAGGCCCCTTGGAAATCTTGAACTATGTGTATTTTCCTAAGTTCATCTGATGCTTCCTAGTCATTAAATCGCAGGCATTCTTGCTCACTTTCTGGAGTTATCATCTCCAGCACTTTTAAGTGGCAGTCCATAGCCAACTCTAAGGGCTTATCCAAATCAAATACTGTTCCGCCAGGCAATAATAATCGTCTGGCCTGACAATCCATAATGATTCTATTCTCCCCTAACCTGTTCATGCCTAAAATCACATCATAGCCATGTGTCTCTAGCACTATGAGATTGGTTCTCAGTTTCAGCTTGCCTATCTGTATCTCACAGTTTTCTACCATATAGTAGGCAAACAAAATTTCATTGCCAGCTGTTCTTACCAAGTACATGTTGTCCATATACTTTACTTCTAGATTCATGGCCTTAACCAAGCTTGTAGCTATTATAGACAATGAAGCTCCAGTATCAAATAAAACAGATACTAATTGGCCATTAAGGTAAATTGTACCTTTCAAGGCCCTTCTGCTAGTCTTGTGCTGACTAGTCTCCTTCTCAGCCTCTGGTGTTTCTTGTCCTCTCCTGGAAGATTCCAGTTGAAACACCCTTCCTGGAAGAGTACCAGGCCTTCTTTGTTCCTGAGGTACTCTGGGTGCTGGCCTCCCTCCCTGGGCTGGCACTTGAGTCCTCAACTGGGGCATAGGCATCTGCCCTCTAGGTCCTCTGGGATTGAAGTTTCCCAGCATTTTCTTATTGTCCTCACCCCTCTTTGGGCAATCTCTCACCCAGTGATCTGGGGCTCCACATCTATGACATCCAGTGGAAGTCTTAAAGCATGGCTTATTGCCATGAAACTTTCCACATGTGCTGCACTGAGGACCATACTGTTGTGGATGTAGTCCTCTTTCCTTCTTATTCTCCTTCCTGCTTCCTCCTGCATCTCTTTCTTCTCTCGGCCTCTTTGATTGCTGTCCCTTCTTTGTTCCACTTCCATTTCTAGGCCCACTTTTGAATTGGTCCTGGAATTCCTGCTCCAGAGCCAGTGCACTCTGCATGACTGTGTAGTAGTCTCTGGCTCTAATTGCTATGAGAATTTGTCTCAGCTTAGGTCTTAGCCCCCTAATGAACCTCTTGGTTCTCAGCTCCTCCTGTCCTTCATACTGAGGGGCATACCTGATCAAACTACTAAACCTCTGCTCATACTCCAGCACACTCAAATCCCCCTGCTCCAGTTGATCAAACTCAACTTGCTTCTGGTCTCTCTGTGCCTCACTAACATACTGTTGACGAAAAACCCTGAGGAAATCAGCCCACCTCATAGCTCTCCTCCTCTCTGGAGGTCTCCTCTGGTTCCTCTCCTGATAGCTCCTTTGTACTGCCTTCCACCAGAGTTCAGCATTTCCTTCTAGCCTGAAAGTGGCTAGCAGTACTCTCTGTGTGGAAGTAACCTCCATCCTCTCCAGTATCTTCTCTATCTGATATACCCAGAACTCTGCCTCCTCTGGGTCACATCCCCCTCTGAAAACTGGAGGTTTCAGTGCCAGGAACCCCTCCAACTGGCCCTTCTTTAGTCCCCCCTACTGTGCCTTCTCCTACTATCCTCTCTGCTATTGGATTTACCCCTGGATGATCTGCTTGATCTGCTCCTCATTATGGTCTCCTCAGTAGAGGGTTCAGTCCCTCTGGTGTATATGTATGCATCTCTCTCCTCTATGTCAGGGCTGTCATCTTCTTCTTCCTCTATTCTAGGCTCCTGCCTCACTTCTGATCTTATTCTCCTGGCCCTTGGGTGCCTTCTTTCCTCATCTGCTTCTTCCTTATCTTGGTTTCCTCCAGCTCTACTGGATTGGTCATAACCCACTGGCTCTTTGCCAGGCCTCCTTCTTCTCCTTCTCCCTTCTGCTTCTGCTGGTTCTAACTCTTCCTGATTCTGGGCTTGGCCTCTAGCCAAGGATTGCATTCCCAGCACTAACTGAGCCACAGTGGCATGCAGTGACTCCATCATTACTTCCATTCTCTCCTGTCTGTCTCTGCTGGGTCCAGGTGCTTGGTACCTGGCAGTGGGCTCTTCAGCCCCAATATATTCCATTTCTTCAGCCTGAGTTTCAGGCACATTTTCTTGCAAGCCCTCAGCATCATGGGCTGCAGTATCTTTTTCCTGTCTCAGGGAATCCCTGTCCCTGCCCCTAGTTCTCATCCTGCACTTTCAATTGCAGATATTCACATATATCCAAAATAATACAAGTCTTATATAAGTTAGACCCTAAGGAGACACTGTCTAGGCTAATGCTACCTTTTACCTGCTGGCTTCTCAAGCAGGCTCCGACACCAAACAAAGCCTGTCACATCCCCACACAGGCCCCAGCCTGTGCACTCTCAGTGCCACTCACCAAATTCCAAGTCTAGGCATCAAGGACTACACATACACACACAAAAGGGTAGTCTACCTAGAGTACCAAGCATCTACTAGCATGGAAACATACCAAGGATGCTAAAGCAAACATGCCAAGTTATTACATACCAAGACCATTAATGGTCAAACAGAACTTTGAGAATTCCATACAAAAGCACACACTGCAACACCAACCCAATTGCCTGATTCATTGTCATGAAAGTAAATACTATGATCAGAGCCAGAGTCCAAGTATCCATAGCTTTCCTAGACAAGTCTCCAACTACAGCCTGCAATACTTATCACATAAGTCTCGGCCAACCCAAAAATATAAGACTTGTAATGTACTAGAACTAATAAGCCAAGCACACATTGGCACATACCTTG
>SMDT01001791.1:0-68855 GCA_005392925.1 Aquilaria sinensis
TTAGAGCATCTCCAACAGCTTTCCAGTTTTGTAGAGTTTTTTTCCATTTTAGGGAATATGAAGCCATTTTTCACTCCAACAGTTTCCCCATCCTATTCTCTAAAATGGGGAATGAGATGAAAGAGAAGATCTCATTCCCTATTTCTGCAGAAACTCCAAAAATTTTTTGGGAAATGAAAAATAACATTCTCTCTTTCTTGTAAAGATTGTCCCATTTATTATTCACAACAATTAATTCATAATTTTATTTTCTTTCAAAATTTCTTATAGAAATATAAACTTTTTATATGAAAATGGTATCTTAAAGACTCTATTTTATAAATTAATTTTAAAAAAATTATTAAAATTCAATATTTGTCCATTAAAGAAAATAGTCATTTTTTGAAACAAAGTAGTTTTTATATTTTGCATATTTAATTATAAAAATTTTTCAATTTTTTTCAAAATTTTATAGAATTATATTTTTTATGAAAATTGAACCTACTTTCACTACTAAAAAAACCTTAATTTTCAACTGCTGGCCGTTGGAAATTTTATGTTTCCAACGGTTGGCAGTTGGAAATTTTCGTTGGAAGTTTTACTTCTAACGGCCCAGGTTTTAGCAGTTGGAATTTCCAACTGTCAGCCGTTGGAAAATAAGCAGTTGGAGAATTTCCAACGACTGTAGGTTTTTTTTTATTTTTTGTGTTCCAACTGCTCCAACTGCCTCAGCTGTTGGAAATTTTCCAACTGCTCAGACAGTTGGAAATTTTGGGAACTTTTCCAACTGCCTAAGCAGTTGGAAATGAGGCTGGGCAGTTGGAAAAATCAATTGAAAATTACGCCATGTTTACTTTCCGTTTCGAATTATTTTTTCATTGTTTGCACTGTTCATTCGAATTGTTTGGTAAATAGTGAACGTTAACCTATTATATTCTAGATAATTATATCGCTTGTAGTCAATTTTTTTACTACAATTACATAACAATATATATTAAATGCCATAAAAACATACACAATTCAAATTACTACGTCATTATATAAATGTACTTATAAATCCACACATAAGCATTTATAGTAGAAATTACTTGATCACAGTCTCCAACTAAATGTTTGTTTGCTAATGAACACACATAGTAGCATGATATACCTGATATATTCTTAATCCGATCCCGAGTCATCATCATCATCATCTGCAGGAGGCGCGGGCAGTGGAATGCCAATTAACTGACATATGTACTCGAGCTCAATCCGTTGTCTCCTCTTTAGACGCTCTAGCTTTTGCTCATAATGTGATGCTTGTTGTGCAGTTTGCTCCGCTACGACTCGCTGTACTTGTTGAGTGAACTCCGGAGTCTGTGTGACATCAACATGTGCTGCATGCGTAAGCGCTGGTCGTCGTCGTCCAGGCACAACATGTTGTTCTGATCCAAGTCCAAATACACGGCCTTTTTTCCTTCCCCCCGCAGCTGCACTCATAATCGCAACCTCATCTATGTCAGGTGCGCCACCATCGTCACCCGGCTGCTGCGTTGCTTCCTCAATCTCAGCATTTATTATTGCCTACATAAAGAGTAACGATAAGTTATTAGTATGAAGATCAGAAATTAAGGCTATAATTCTACAGCATGATAATTACCGCAACTTCTTCAGTCTGCCTATTAACGTATTCCCCGCTCTTTTTCTTATGAGTTTGCTACATCACCTTGAACAAGCCAGGGTCCCTTTTCTCCGGATCTTTTTCACGCTACATTAGTAAATACGTAGTAACATTAATATTTTGACACAGTAAATAAGTTGAATTTTAATTAAAAGATTATGATAATTTTACCATTCGTTCTCGGTGTTCAGTTATTGAAACCGAACCTCTTGCATAAGTTGCACTCGCTGCACCTGTTGAGTTAGATGATTGTGATGATGAAGCTCGCATTGTCTTCCCCCTTGCCGATCGCTCGTTAAACTCCGTTGAAGCCCACCATTCCTCCATTTCTTCATACTGTGCATCGGTCATAAAAGATGCCCTTGCTCGCTGTTTTTCTGGATTTTTCTCCCACCGGATGTCACCCAGTGTGAATCGGTAATGACTCGCCGCCATCATATGCCAAACGCGATAGACTTCATTATGGTCAGCCGGATCCCATTCACATAATCCCTACACGTTATAAAAAAAATATTTCGTACATCGAATTGTTGAGAACATGGTGAATAAAGTTCAAATAGTGCGAAGACAGTGCAAACCTCAAATACGCGCCACCACGCTTGAATATCTGCCATGCTTGCGCTCGTTCAGTCATGATGTCCCTTGAAGTTTGTGGTGAAGCGTCTAGTCACCAACCGTGTTGCTCTTGATGGAAGGAAGCTACATGAAGTGCATGTTTTGAGACAATACATATTATTATTTTACTGCGACTTCACATACTCGATGTTAATTTAACAATTATGGTTCAAAAGGCTGCAATACTTACGTGTTTCCGTGAGGTCTTATCCGTAAGCGCGCCTGAATCTGGCCTTGGGATACCGCTGACTGACCAATGGAATTCCCACCATCAGGTGAAACAATAGGGGCCGGAGTATATCGAGTAGCACTACGGCCGACAGAACAACCGTGGATAACCCCACTGCTAGGGTGAGTATCTGGAACATTTGTTGGTTCTACGGAGGGCTGTGCATCTGAATGATGGGAATGCGATTGGCCTGCCCTTTCATGTCGAGCTATTGGTGTTGCTAATGCTTCTTTCATCTGCTGAAATAGGCCTTTGCCTGGCCGACGTGTATACGTCGCATCTCCTTTACGTGACATCTGCATTATTTTAAAAACCCTTACAGCAGTTTACAAAACTAACATATTGCTTATGAAAAAAAGCTTGCTAATTAATTTTGCCCGCAAAACTAAAAAGTTTGACTTAGTATTTACATATATATTGAAAGATATTCCACGTTCACACTATAACTAGGTAGTTAAAATGTTTACATTCGAGTCAATGGACTACATCGTCCTCAGTTTCTGTCTCTGATTCGCCACTATCAGTATCCCCATATTCAAACTCGTTTTCTTCATCACTTCCTTCAAGGGACTCCTCATTGTCAGATTCATCGTCATGTTGCAAAGTTTCTTCCCTGATTGGCATGTTTTCCTCTACTGCTTCCCATACGCCTGTTTCAGCTAAATTGTCGATTGGGTCATCCATAATAATGACAGACGTGTTCACACCGAGTAATAATTCTTCCTGAAATGCATCTTCGACATCATTTACATTAGTATGAACTATGCGTCTAGGTTTTATTTTCAAAACTGCTAACCAACCCATTTTGTTACGTGACTTTGTTGGGTACAAGGTGTAGTACACTTGATCTGCTTGGGATGCAAGAATGAATGGGTCAAATTTTCCATATCGGCACCCATCACGGACCTCAACTATACCATATTGCTTATGAACCCGAGTGCCACGCTCTGATGTAGGGTTAAACCAAGCACACCGAAACAATACAACTTTTTTGTGTGTCCAGCCAGGATATTCAAGCTGAATGATTTCTTCTAACACCCCATAAAAATCACATTCAACTTCACTTGCTCCTGAAGTCCTTATACATACTCCACTGTTAAATTTTGCTTTGTCGCGACCCCAGTCGCTAATGTGGAACTTGTACCCATTTATGAAGTAAACAGGCCAACTCTCAACACGACGTGAAGGCCCGCATGCAACATCCCACAGGAAGCGGTCCGTGACAGTGTTACGCACATCATTCACCTAGTTACACATTGCGATACTATGAATATATGTTACCCTTCAAAATGCATAATATGGGGTAAGTTTAAGTGTAGAAAACTTATATAGTTTCTAAGCCATGTCTCAAAGCTATTCTCAATGTAGACATCCATGTCTGACATCTGTATATTGGGTTGATGCGTACGCACTTCATCAACAAACAAACTACAATATATAGAAAGAGGGCCATGGAGCATAAACTTCATTAGTTTAGTATAAAACAAGAAAAGTAGTAGTATTTGATAGAGTTGGCTAAAAAAAATAGGTCTTATTTGACTTACTCGAGGTACGGCTTCACCTCCTTACAATTTAGTAACACATATGCAGATGCGACCCTCAATTCATTGTCATAAAGATATCGATATCTTGATACACCATATGGCCGCCCCGGGTATCTAAAGATCGACCACACCGATTCATCATATGGTCCTTCTCCGCCATCATCATTACAAGGTACTCTAGTTGCCGTATGTGGAATATGGGATTCAAAATAGTGAGAGCAAAATGTTGAGGTCTCCTCAATTAGATATGCTTCACAAATTGAACCCTCAACATGAGCCTTATTTGATACTTTCATTTTGAGGTCATGCATACAACGCTCAAATTTGTACATCCACCTATATTGAACGGGCCCTTCAACCCTTGCTTCGTAAGGTAGGTGCATCGGCAAATGTTCCATCGAATCAAAAAAACCCGGTGGAAAAATTCTTTCCAACTTACAAAGTATGACAGGAATATTGGCTTCCAACTCGACCATGTGATTCACATCTAACTCTGGAGAGCATAAATCTCGGAAGAATTGGCTTAACTCGGTCAACAGTTTCCAAATATTTTTCGGAATTGCTTGAAGTGCAATTGGGAGGAGCCTCTGCATCATTACATGACAATCATGGCTTTTCATACCAGACATCTGACTTACATTATTGTCAACACACCTCCCAAGATTTGATGCATAGCCGTCTAAGAGTCTAAGTGTTTTAACCCAATTCAGGACATCAGATCTCTGATGTCTGTTTAATACAAAAGTGGCTTTGGGTTTAAATGCTCGACCGTCGCCTTGAGGAATTACATTTAGCTCTGAGCGACTGCACAGAATTTCAAGGTCCTTACGAGCCTTCACGTTGTCCTTAGTTTTATTGGACACATCCATCACTGTATTCCATATATTGTCAAAAACATTCTTCTCTATATGCATAACATCCAAATTATGGCGGATTAAATTACTCTTCCAATACGGCAACTCCCAGAAAATACTCCGTTTAGTCAAGTTATGAGTTCTGCCATAGGCTGGTATGGTTACAACCTGTCCATTGTGAACTACAGATGGCAAATGTGAAATACGTTCAAATATTGTCTCAGGCGGTAGATGCTCAGGAGGCAACGATTTCTAAACTTTTCCTTTCTTAAAGGCGACTCTGTTTCGTCTATATGGGTGATCCAACTCGAGAAATTGCCGATGACAATCAAAGAATGAAGTCTTCCTCCCGTGCTCAAGTTGGAAGGCTTTAGTAGCATCCATGCAAATAGGGCATGATAACCTCTCATGAGTCATCCATCCAGACAACATCCCATAAGCCGGGAAGTCATTTATGGTCCACAAAACTGAAGCTCGGAGCTGAAAATTTTATTTCAGTGAAACATCCCATGTTTCGACCCCATCCTCCCATAGCTGCTTCAATTCATGAATAAGAGGTTGTAAATACACATCAATATTCTAACGTGGGGATCGAGGCCCAGGTATCAATGCAGTAAAAAATATATATGGTTTCTTCATACACATCCAAGGAGGCAAATTATACGGAGTAACAATGACAGGCCAACATGAGTACTGTTTTCCAGAGTTCCCAAAAGGCACAAAGCCATCAGAACAAACTCCAAGAAGAACGTTACAGGCATTCGCCGCAAAGAACGAGTACGTGGAATCAAAACGTTTCCATGCTTCCCCATCTGAAGGATGTTTTAAAACATTTGGGTTGGATCGATGCTCACTGTGTCACCTCATGTGCTCCGCAGTTGAAAATGAAGCATATAGTCGCTGAAGGCGAGGAGTGAGTGGTAAATAGTGCATAGTCTTTCTTGCTCTATCCTTACCCCGCTCAGGTTTTCTCTGCTTAAACCGAGATTCACCACAAAACTTGCATTGTGAACCATCTTCATCATTATTCCAAAACAACATGCAGTTGTTAACACAAGCATCAATTTTCAGATGGGCAAGACCTAGCTGTGAAACTAATTTCTTCGTCTCATACCAATTGGATGGCATCTTGCTATCACTTGGCTGTGTCTCTTTCATCAAGGCCACGATAACATCATAACACCCTCTTGGTATATGATATTCTGCTTTAAGGTTTAACAAACAAACTACAGCAGAAAGCTCAGAATGCTTCTCACATCCATCCCACAGAGGTGTACTAGCGGAGTACAGTAAATCAGAAAACCGTTTAAAACCTTCATTAGGTTCTTGATCCACTTCAGTGAAATTCTGATGTGCACTTGGTCCCGCTGCATCAAATATCATTCGAGCATATGGGTTTGACCTTGAAATGTACTCAACATTGTCATACCAATCACAATTATCAAAAGGCTGATGCGGAGATTCATTAAATGGCTCACCATGAGCTGTCCAGTTGGTGTAATAAGGCATGAAACCCCATTTGTATAGATGAACTCTAACGTCATCACAATCCTTAAACCTCAAATTTTTACATCTCCTACACGGGCAACATATTTTGTTTCCATTCATGTGCCCTGGGTTACTACAGGCAAATGTTATGAACTGCTGAATCCCTGTCTCCCACTCTTCTCTGTACCCAACTCGACCAGGTAAATAACGACTATTATACATCCAACTACGTTCTTGTTCCATGGAGTCCTACCAATGGAAATTATATATATACCTTTATGACGTATATGAAAGCATGAACACATAACATTAATTAAGTTAATTAAATCATAGAAAAAATTAAATCCATGAATCGCATGTATGGTTACCCAAGCCCAGGTATTATTGATTGCATGCATTAATATTTCTAGTAATCTAAACAATGTCAGTTAAAACTAAGCAAGCATATTTACTATTTAACGTTTACGTAAGGTTAACAGTATACTTATGTTTTTATTTAATGTTTACTGTTACTACTTAATAGGATGTGTTTCTCAATATTTTATAGTTGAAAATTAGTATTATAATTAGTATTCGTATTAGCCAGCTTTTTTGGGACCCAGAAGGCAACCAAATTAGCTTTATATGGCATTTTAAAGGGAGGGGAGGGGTGGAGAAGTCAGAGTCAAACCCCTGAACTCTCTACAATGTCTCAAGTAACTTAGCTATTAGGCCAAAGGTGCAAGGACAAGGTGGTTTGATTTGAGAAAATGACATGTGACAATTATCTATTAGTTATTTCTTTTATTTATCTTAACAGATAATTAAAATGACAATCATCTATTTTTTATTATTCAATTGAAAAATTATAATTAAAATAAATTTATATAAGCTTTAGAATCATTCAATTTTTTTCCCACATTCTTTTTCCTTTTTTAATAAAGAGAATTTTATCCACTTTTTTTTCAAGCCCAATATTTTAGTCAAGATGGTATAATACTCCTGAATTTGGGACTTCAAATTATGTATTTTCAAGCTCTAAAAATTAGAGTTCTTGAATCTATAATATAATAATACCAAATTAAATAAACTTTTGAATATTTTGGGATATCAATTTTCAAATAGGCTAGACTTTGATTTGGAGTTAACTTATTTTTTGCCAAATAAAATTTTTATGTGTACAACGAATAAGTAACATATTAAGGTGAATTACACTTTCAGCCAATAAGATTTAGTACTAATTATTCTTTCACAGCTTCACCAAAGGTTAGGAAACATACTCCTAGACTTTACATTTTTCAACTCTAATAGAGAAAAATATACTCTTCCATTGACATAAAGGTTACATAGGCATAATATTCACAAATAATAATATATATTATAATAATTATTATTACTGTTAATGGATATATTATTAGTATTATAGTAATATAAATTATTATTTTTACTATTACAATTTACTACTACTACAACTACTAATGAGTAATATTATTTTTATAATTATAATTATTATTTGAATTATTATTACTCTTATTGGATTTATTATAAGTATAATTATAATAATAATTATTATTATTATTACTCTTAACTGTCTACTACTCTTAGTATAATAATTATTATTTCAATTATTTTTAAATAATAATAATAATATTATTATTATTATTAAAATAATAATAATTATTATTATTAGTAAAGAACAACATATATTATATTGAAGGTCAAACTTATTTCAAACAAGCTTATTTAAATAGAAATATTTTGTACGTTTATATTAATTCCAATTCTTAAAATATTTTGTACATTTATATTAATTATTTACTATTTTTAAATATACTAAGTAATTTCAGAGATAATTATACTACCTAAACAATTTACTTAAAACTAATTATTTCCTATTTTTAAATATAATAACTAATTTCAAAGGTAAAATATACTACCCAAAAAATGTACTTAAAACTATTTATTTCATATTTTTAATTATTCCAACTAATTTGAGAGATAATTATACTACCTAAACAATTTACTTAAATCAAAATTATTTCATATTTTTAAATATACTAAATAATTTCATACATAAATTTAGTACCTAAACAATTTACATAAAACTAATTATTTACTATTTTTAATTATACTAAATAATTTCGCACATAAATATACTATCTAAACAATTCACTTAAAACTAATAATTTCATATTTTATAATTAATCTCGAAAATAAACAAAAAATTGTAAGAAAATGCACATAAATTTGCAATTGTAATGGGTAACCTAAAAACTTAACATCCAACAATCAACAACACAAAATCACAAATATTGCACATATTTCAAACCAAATTAACATGTAATAATTCGAAATATGCGTATTTATTGGGGAAAAAATTTAAAAAATACGAAATAAACCAACTGACCTCAAATCCAAATGTTTACTTCCTTCAAATGCCTCCAAATAACTTCAATCATGCAATAAAAACCAAAATATTCAACCCATTATCAACCAAGAAGCTCAAATAAGGAAAACAAAACTGAAAAAAAATCAAAAAAAATCTCGGAGAAAAACCCAAACTAACCTTCAGATTGCCCCAAATGACACCAGATCCACGTACAACTGACCTCGATAAAGCTGTTTCAGCCCTTAATCGATGAAGAAACGTGAATGTGTGTGCTGTGCGAAGAAGAGGTTGCAGGAGAGAGAGAGACGCGAAGGTTCGAGCTGAAGAAGACGACTGGCGCTGGAAGGGGGTTGAATTTAAAAACAATTTTTCCAACGGCCTTAGCCGTTGGAAACCTAAACTCAAACTCATAGTTTCATTAATGAGCTTCCAACGGTTGAAGCCGTTGGTAAAATGTACAGGAGCCTTTTGCTTTTCCAACGGCTTAAGCCGTTGGAAACATTAAACATTAATTTCGCAAAACTAATTAAATTTGGCCCTAATTTTATATATTTTTTCCAATGGCTTAGGCCATTTGAAATATTATCAAACTAAATTTGGACAATATTACATCCATTTCCCCTTTCACTATTTTTTTCCAACGGTTGTGGCCGTTGGAAATATTCTACTCGTTATTATTTTAAAATTTGGACAATATTACATCCATTTCCCCTTTCACTATTTTTTCCCAACGGCCGACGCCGTTGGAAATATTTTCAACTTTAATTTTAACAAATTGAGGCAAATTTCCCGTTGCACTATATTTTCCAACGGCTTAAGCCGTTGGAAATATTATCAAATTTAATTTGCACTATATTTTTTCAAACGGCTTGAGCCGTTGGAAACATGAACCACGGAAATTTGGAAAAAATGTAACAAAATTTCCACTGATCCTTTAATTTTCTAATGGCTTTTAAATATTTATATACCTTTTGAATTTATTTTTATAGTAGTTGGAAAAGTTGTTCTACTACTTCCAACGGTTGTAGTAGTTGGAAATTTCCAACGGTTGGGCAGTTGGAAATAATGGCAGTTGGAAAATTATGTTTTTTTAGTGGTGTTTATTTTATATACATAATTTTTTTTATTTTTTTAATATAAATTAATATAAATATATTTAAGTCAAATTTTAGTTAAAACAAAAAGTAAACGAGTCATTTCTTTATAAAATAGAAGGAGTAATTTTTTTACATTTTTAATAATATTTAATTATACAATAATTAATCTAGTCATTAATTTGAATTTGCTTTAAATCTATAATAATTAATTGCTATGTAATAAATATAAAATTCTACAAAATAAAAAAATTGTTAGAGTTTAAACCAAAAAATTATAAAAATTTTACTTTTTATTTTTTTATTTTATAAAAATTTTGAGAAAGCTATTGGAAGTGCTCTTACCCGCAATAAATGAGATATCGCTGTACCGTGCGGCATTTAATTCCAAGCAACTGTCCTATTTCCACGCAAGCTCGATTAGGGGCACGTGCTGTGCTTCCGGTGGTTGTTTTACCAGTAGCGGAAACAAAATTCGGACCACTGGATTGGACATAGACAAATAAATGGTCGTTTAATTAGGAAATTGTGGAAAACAATAGTAACCAACAAACACGTGTCCGTTAGGGAAAGGGCCGCATCGTCCAGACCAGAAACGGTCATCTATCGATCGTGTCGTGTCGCTGATCTCATGTGGACAATGGGCCGTCCGTCGCGGGCCAGCTTAATTGGCCAGCCTTACACCCAAAAATTCAAAAGAATTCGAATTCGAAAAGGGGTGAAGGTTTTCTTTCTCTTTCTCTCTCCCTCTCTCTCTCTCTTTTTTCCCCCCTTAAAAGAAGTGTTAAAATATTATAAGTCTCGGATTAATCCAATAAACTGGTGGAATAATTTATTTTTTCTTCATCTAGCCGTTTATTTTGGCATTTTTTGTTAACTCCTTAGCAAAATAATCCGTTAACTTTAATATTGATAGACGAGAATGTACTCTCGTTTCTTACTTCTCAGCCCGTCCCTCGGATATATAGATCAGAAATGACCACCGAGAAATATATGATCCTCATCTTATCCTCCTCCGTCAGCTATCGTGTTTTTTATTCATCCATCTTTCAAAGTTAAGTTCGATATTTCTTTCTTATTTTTTTAGATGCTTTTGCACCGTATGTATCCTTCTTGCAAGAAACAGAAGAGAAAAAAAAATTGTTTTACGATGAGAAATAATTTCTGTTGACGAAGGGAGGTTAATCTGTTTTACTATGCCAAATGAGAAATTAATCTCAAATTTTTTATAAAAAAAAAAAAATCCACTTCATTATCTGCTTTTGCTGTTGATGAAGATAGTAACAGATGAGAGGTGACTTTTTCTCCCTCAATATCAGTATAGCAAAACCAGTTTGCTCCTAATTAAACGTGGCTGCGTGGATGATTTGTTGAGAAGAAGAAATCTCTCAGGTGACAAGAAATGGGTGCTTTAATTTAACGTGAATGTGATCTTAACTATTATAATTACCCGTAGGTGAAGAAAAAGAAGTACATTGATGATGCATAGAATATTAGTCCCTTAGTCCTTAATTACAACCCTATCATGGTGTTAGAAAACCAGTTTAATTATACACGCTGAATTTCGAATTAGAAACAGATATGGGTAGAAACCAAGTAGGTTTATGCCTGCCATTGCCGCGATGGAGTTACAAAAAAAAAAGTTGAATTATTGCCGCTTGATGTGTGGATCATCTTGAAGGGCTTGAGTGGGAATAAATAAATAAACAAACGAAGTAGCTAGCTAGCTAGCTAGGGCAATATATATATATCAAAAAAAAAAAAAATGGGAGGGAAGGAACTAGCTAGAAATGGATAGAGACGGCAGGCAGGGAATTGGATCAAGTCGGCAAAACCTGCAGGAGATGGTAGGTGGGAGTGGTTGATATGGAATCTCAGGTACTTGAAATATATTCAGACAATCGCAGGCTAGCACAATTATTCATCTTCAACTCAAGTTAAGGCGATAACTTTTTGGTAGAAGCATCTTATAAGAATCCTTCTATTTCTCACAAACTGTTTCTTTACAAACATACAGAAACCAAGATCAGGTTTATAAGGCCCAAGTTCTGAACATGGAAAAACTCCGACAGAGAGGGATTCCAGGCCTCAAACCTGGAAAAACCAAAACATCTGAAACATTATTAGCGCTGAAAGACAACGATACCAAGAGAAGTGAACAAGACAGCACAAGAGCAGGGTCTGCCAGTCCAGTGCCATGGGACCGATGATCCCTCCCAACTTCTCTCATCTTTTTAACCCCGCTATAAATCCCAATTATTATAAACTCGTGATTTAATGCTTATAATCCAATGCTAAAAAGTCTTATTTATAAACTAAATGGATTGACAGCTACGAGGAAATTACTGATACGTTAATTATATACAGCGACGCTAGTAATTTTCATCTGAATGGTAGTTAGGAACCCGTCCAATAAGGAAACACATCACTAGCTAGAAATTAATACACAGCATTAATGATATATAGAGTTAAACACATGCAAGTAGTTACACATGCGTTATACATACATACATACATATATATATATATATATATAATAATAATAATAATAATAATAATAATAATAATAATAATAATAATAATAATAATAATAATAATAATAATTCAGATATATATCCACCACCCAAAGCGCTTGCTTAAGCCGACAAATTTTGCAAATCCACCATCACATAACTTGTCTCCACAGTATAGTTAACCCTATAATATGGAAAAAATTCGAATAACTACGCAGCGAATACGGTTGGATACGTATATACACCAAAGTAGAGAGAAAGTACTCGAGTGGGAACCGTATTTTTCTGGAATTGTAGAGTACAGAGGGAGGAAGGCCAATTTAAACTTTACCCAGAAAAGTGAGAGATCGAATTATTGAAGGCATGCGATGCGAGAGAGCTAAGGTAAACCCATCTCACACGCAACAATTTTATTATCTCACTCCTTCCTACCATTCTCATATGATCAGAGCCCTTTGTCTCTCCGCACGTGCACCGTTTTACGCTAACAATACCCCCATTCCTTTTTCTTTATTTAAATCGTCCTTCGTCTCCCAAATTACGCTAATTTCTTTCTGGACGACCAAAAGCCTAAAGAGCGGGGGAAAAAAAAAAAGAATAGAAATGTGCGATCGCCCATCGCCATCTTTCTTTTGCGCTTTTTCTTTTTCATCGGGATCGGTTAAAGGCAGTAATAAGAAAAAGAAAAAGAAAAAAGAGTGAAGAAAAGAAGTTTCTAATGAGTGTATGTAATGTAACTTAAAATAATAAGTAACGTTTCTCATCTGTAACTTCTTTTCTTGAAAACATATTCTTAAATAAATGTAAAAAAAAAATTACAGAAGCTAGCATATATGCAGTAAATATCCATTTGAATAAAAAAATTTAATTTAAGATTAAATTCTTCACTATACCTGCATTTTAATTAATATAATATATATCCTCCAGCAGAAAAGTTTATTTTGTACGTTGGTCCTCCCGATCGGCATTTGGGCTTTGATTTCACACCTTTTGAGTTAAGTCGGATCTTTTTTATCCTATCCTGTTCAGGTTCTTTGTTGCCGCAGGGATTTACTTTGATTCACAAAATTAGATATTGAAGATCATTAGCTAAAGTGATGATTCGAAAGAAAAGCAAGGGGCATTATAATTTATTGGACACCGAAACAAAAATGCATAGAGAGAGATTTAAGAGAATCGTCATTATTATTCAATAGTAAATATCGGTCCCTACATTATCTTCTTTTATCTTTTTTCTTTTGTGAGATACTCTACGAGTCCCTCTCACTAGTCACTCTTCATTATTAATTAATTATCTAATCCCCCAATTACGATCATATTCAATTGGCGCCTTTCATGCCGCTCCTTTCAATTATAAATTATATATACAACAGATTGGGTTGTAATTCGATAAGTATAAGAACCACCGCATCACATAATTGGCCATCCCGTTTTCAAGCGAGTTTATGGTAGATTAGATACTCCCTCCTATCTATATTTTTTGCACCATTCACTTTTCATCAATTAATTTATAATTTTTTTATTTTCAACATTTTAGTATATAAGTAAAAAAAATTTATATAAGAATGATAAATTAAGACATATAGTTTTCAAATATATTTTTTTAAAATTTTTTCTAACAAATATTAGTATAAATAAATTCAAGTTAAACTATGTGAAAAAGTCAAATAGTACAAAAAATATAGGACAGAAGTAGTAATAGCTATCTCTTGTATTATTTCTTATAATGATTTTAAATATAAAAAATAATAAATTATATTATTAATATTTAGCTAATTACCTAGCTATGCCTAAACTGTAACAGTAGAAATTAAAATCTACTTTATTTAATTTTCTTAAAAAAAAGAAGAAGAAAGAAACCGCATTTTCTTCTTGATATTTTTTTGCACCAATCGCATGCTTCATTCACACGTACGAGCCCTTTTAACGCCGTAAGATTCTCACATGCAACTGAGCCGAGTTCACACTGCAGCCCAGTTACCGAGTTAGGATCTTGGGGTAGGGAAAAGCGGACCGGGCTGTCGGAGCTCAATGAGGAATTACTCGATGTGCCGGGTCTATTCTAGGTCCCTTAATATTCGTTTGCCCTTTGCAGATATATTCATATTACATGCTCGGTTGAGCTTTGTGAAGTCTAAACAATGACATGAAGATGCCAGGAAATATATAAAAGTTCTGATGCAGAGAATAATTACTCGAGCTCCAATGGGAACTGGAACTGTTTAAGTACTTGACAGAAGTTGACCTGTAATTGCCGGTCAAGGTTCTTGTTGCCACTTTGCCAACCCTCATAATGCCTGTCCATTTCCCTAGCCAAAGTTCTCTTTCTTCTAAACTCCAAATTTAACTCTCTCACTCTCTCTCTCTCTCCCACCTACCTTATAAATGAAATAACCCTACTCCCAGCTCTTCCCTTTCTCACTGAACTATAATCTCTCTCTCTCTCTCTCTCAAATGAAATAGAGATTTTAATTTGTGGATCGATCTATGGAGGGAAACGATTACAGAGGTGTTAGTATAAAGATGGAGGAAGCTGCTGTGGGCTCTTCTTCATCATCATTTCCTGACTACATATCCAGCACTTTTGCATTACAAGCAGAGTTTGATTTTAGCGAAGGAGATCGGAGCCCCTCATTAGGGTTCATGGAGCTTTTGGGGGTTCAAGACATGGCCCCCTCTCTGTTCGAACCAGAAGTGGAATCGGTTCCAAATCATCAGACGACAAAGACAGAGTCGCCGGAGGTTGTGAATCCTCCGGCAACGCCCAACTCTTCATCCGTCTCCTCAGCTTCCAGCGAGGCTCTGAACGAGGAGCCTTGTGCTGGTAAAGGCGAAGACCAAGAAGAAGAAGACCAGCAGAAGACTAAGAAGGAGTGAGTTGAATTATCAAGTAATTTGTTTTGACCTGTTTTTTTTTTGTGGGGGGGGGGGGGGGGGGGGGGGGCGTCAAACGACGATAGCACATGGTTTGAAGCGGAGCCTTCTTTTTTTGGGGGGAGTTTTCTGATTTTGTTTTGGGGGTGTGTTTAGGTTAAAGGCAAAGAAGACAAATCAGAAGCGACAGCGAGAGCCGAGATTTGCGTTCATGACAAAGAGCGAGGTCGATCATCTGGAAGATGGATACAGATGGAGAAAATACGGCCAAAAAGCTGTCAAAAACAGCCCCTTTCCTAGGTAGATTGACTATATATATATATATAATTCCCACCTCCCTTCCTCATTTTTAAATGTCTGATTGTTATGGAGTATTAATTAATTTATGGGGTGCTTAATTAAGTTTTGATTACCATAGCTTTATGAATTTATCTATTTACTTAATTATATATTTGTTGTTAGGAGTTATTATCGTTGCACCAGTGCCTCATGTAATGTGAAGAAAAGGGTTGAAAGATCTTTCAGCGATCCGAGCATAGTGGTGACCACCTACGAGGGCCAGCACACTCATCCCAGCCCCGTCATGCCCCGCCCCATGCTCGGCGGCGGCCACCTCGGCTCCGCTGCAGCCCTTGGTTACCAAATGCAACGGAACCAATCTCATTATCAGCACCTCTTTCAACACCAGCAGCAACAATCCTCGTTTCTCAATAATCTGTCCTTGCCTTTGAACTTTGGGAATAGTTACGGGGCCATGAACGATATTAACAGTTTTCTTCAAGAGAGGCGTTTTTGCACCCCGCCCAGCTCTGCTCTGCTCAAAGACCATGGGCTGCTTCAGGATCTTGTGCCCTCAAGCTATACGCTAGGAGAGCAGTAGATTGGATCAAGAAATGTCCAGTTAATTAGTTAACTAGCTAGCTAGTTCAACCATTAATTTCTCAGTTCTGTCTCTTTTTTCTTTTCTCTTTTCTCTTTCTTTAACTAACCGTGGCACTAGCTATAAGAGGGTGTAGGTAGATATATATATATAATAGTATATATATATATATATATATATATATATATATGTGGTGATCCATATATATGTGTAATGATATATGTCATGCAGTTATAATTTACTCCCTTCTTTCTCTGTGGATCGGTTCTTGTTACTTGTGCCCGTAATGTTTCCATTACTAAACGGACAAAGCCATTTCCAGATGTACTTCTAGCCCGCGAGCTATTCCCATAAAAATATGTTTTACCAACTAATGAGTCCATTATTAACTTCAAGCACTTTTAATATGGAGTCTAACCTTTTAAGTTTTTTTTTCCGAATGAAATTAAGACCCTTTCTTAAAACTAACTTGAGGTTCCAGTTCAACTAACGAGTCTATCGACTGGAAACCATTTGATGGTGTGTGTCATCTGAGGATGGTCAAAACATTGGCAAAGACCACAGCCAACATGGTCAACCGGCACAACTTTTTCTTTTTAAATGAGGGGTTATTCTGTGGGTCGCGTGTACCAATTGGGCTAGACCACCCAGATTAATTAAGAGTTATTATTCGTACACCTGATTGAATATACGAAAATGAGACGATCACGGGTGTATACAAGGTCATGCGGTAGCCAGGTTGGTTGTTGAGCTAATACATGTTCTAGGGATCGGTACCTATACATAAACCTGGCCTATAGAATAACTTAATTTCAGAATTAGGAAAAGGGATTTATATACGCAATTAGAAGAAAATTAATGCATGGAAGCCTTGTGCAATCTGGAATTTCTAGTGGAAGTTTGGTACTTGCTTTGTCCATAAATTCTTCCATCTGAATCGTAAGAGTCTTACGTCTATCCAAGGAATGTCCAGTATTAATTTCCAGGGGAATTAATTAACAAGTACATAAAGAGATCTCTGACATCTGATGGGAGCTGGTTTGGCCAGACAAGAATAAAAGTAGAAACTAGCCTGGGGAAGCTTCTTTTGTCTTCGTTCCTTTTTCTGGTCTGGAAATCCTACCGTGTCGTTGGAACTAGGAGAAAGCCCTCCATTTGGTGCGATTCGTGAACAAGAACAATTAATGTGATAGTATCATCAAAATCAATAGTCATGGGCAGGAACAAGAAACACAAAAACAATACTGTGGCTTATGTAATACTTGCTTCTTTGGGTGGACAACAGCCGTACTTCACCTGCGCCCGCACCATGCCGTTTCACAGCTTTGGTTCCTCTACCAAGCAAACGGACCACTGTTCCCCTAAATCTGATTCTTGTCTGTGTCCACCGTCCAGAGCATTTATGTTCTTGAGCTTGGCTCATGGTCATGGCTTTGTTAATTAAGGAAAGAGGTCACAAGCGACGCAGGCATGAAGCTGAGGTTGGGTTTTTAGACTGCAAGAATGGCCAGGTAACTCAGAGCCATGGTTAGATAGGTACATGCGTACACACCTGGAAGCTCCAAAGCCCTTTTCCTGGAAATGCACGTACGAATGCTTTACTTACAACCATTTGTAAATTAGTAGTGTGTGGAGGTAAGCTGTGAAATTAACGATAAACCAGACTGGGTCCCACTTCCCGCAATGTGGATAGACCTGTCCTGTGAAGAAGGTCGGCTGCACTAGAATTGCAAGTGAGTGTTGTCTAAATGCAGAGATTTGTTTGTTCCCCCATCTAACGAACATTTAAACAAGCCGAGCTAAACAACATAGACGAGAAATGAGAGATGTGGAAGTTGAACTATATTGCTTCTGTAGAGAAATGATACAGGAAGAAGGTTCAACTTTTTACACATCTGGGACCAACTGGGGTAATCTCAGACTGAAGTTTTAACAGTGCCAGAGACAGGGCCAGCCTGGTTGGAGCAAACCATACGCCACATAGAACAGCAAGACAGATGACTTGCTCAAGCAGCTATGAGAGATCAAAATGAGAAACTTGTGTTTGATGAATATGGTAATTAAATAGTACTACCATATCAAATGTTACAGTTCAGAAAAAAATCATTCTTTTTCGCACCTAGAACACTATCCATGTGTACAAGTTTCTCAAGTAAGTATGAGTGTCTGTATTTATGTGTGCCCCTGCAGAAGTGTAAGGTTTGCTACGGACCAGCATGTACAGCACCCAACACCAATGAATGGTAAAAGGGACTCAGTCCTGCTCCACATTAATGAGAGGGACAACAGACATAGAACGAAGCAGAGAAAGAGGGATACTACTATTTCCTTTAAACTCCAACCAAATGTGCAACTCAAAACATCATATAAGAATCACATATCCCCAAATCTGAAGATGTAACACCAGCTTACTTAACAATTGAAATGTAAGTCCTTACTGAGAAATCAGTAAATAAATCAGGTGCCTTTAGTGCCGGTATTACTCTTACCCAAGCCTGCTCAACTACCAAGTTTTTTAGGTTACCGGTGAATTAGTGCTGGTTGGTATATATCACATTAGTGCATGTAGCTACTGCGACAAACAAGTTTCCTCCCCTCGTGCCAAAAACAGGTGTTTGCTCAAGGTATGCCAAACCAAATTATGAAATTAAATGCAAGAGCCATATGTCAGTTGTACAGAAATTAATGAATGCTGCATTTACAATTGGAGACAAATATTTTTCCACCTCGACCTGACAGAAAACTTCTCCCAAGAAAGGAAAACGTACCAGACGAAGCTCCACACCGAAACGCCGCGGTAGGCCGCGCACCGCCCTTGTTGGAAGTTTGAACCGTACAAATCAACTTGCTCCCCACTTCGTTATTGCTGAGTTGGTGATTTAAGCAGATATTGCAAAGGAGGGACTGCGATTTGAATTGATTGAAGATCTTATTGGCGGAGTCGGAAGCGATTGCTTTGGCGGATGCTCTCAAATTTGGTAGGAGACCGTAGAGCGGACTCGCCATCTCACTGCCGCTTATTACAATTCGGAAGGAGGCGATTTATTCACCGTGGGAGCCCAACTTTTGATTAACCAGAACCACCCAACAATGGAAAGTAAAACCGTTGTACGGGGGAAGACAGACAAACAGAGAGGGAGCGTTATAGAACTATAGAAACACTAGGCACAAATGCGATTCTGTTTAGTTTAACAGGGACTGAATTTGATATTTTGTGGACGCCCCAAGAGAGAATGCCATTTCTTCCCCTTTATTTATTATTACTACTTTTCTTTTATATTCATAAACAAGAGAGTCTAGGGAATAAGAGAGCTAGCAATCTAATGGGCCATCTAAACCCTATTCCGGGATGCCATTGCAACACAATATTTGAGAAAGGACTCTAAGAAACCTTTGATTTGGTGAATTAGTTGAGAGGTAGTCTGGGAAATATTCAGGATACCATCAACTGTAGGGGAAACCTAAGAGCAATCTGTAAAGATTGCTAGTCAGGGAATGTGTAGATTAGAAGCCAACAAGAGAGCTCTTAGAACCTAAGTCACATAAAGCATTCTGAACGCGGGAGAGAGAGTACGAAAACATCACTTTTTAAAATGTAAAAATTACCAAAACTCCCATGAGGTAAAGGTGAACCTACACTTGTGTCCCTTATTTGAAATACCTACAGTTACCTCTTTGACAATTAAGTCCATTTATTACCGTTATTACAAAAAAAAAAAAAGAAAGGAAAATACCTTACTTTTGTCTCCTAATCTTTAGTCGTATAAATTTTACTCCCAACTTAAGAAAAACAAAACCCATAAATAAAAAAAGGAATCTAAGAGATCAAAAGAACCAAAATATCAAAAACCCTAATAAACCCCTGGAGATCCTAAACCAATTCAACACCAAACATAGGAATAAACCCTAAATGGACCCAGTTCTTTGCTTCTCCCTCTGCCACCTTTCATGGCTGCCAAAATCCACCTAGCCCATAAACGAAATCATATTGCTCATTGCAAACCTTGAGAGAGAAGGAACATCGAGGACTAGGGGGTAACATTGAGGACTAAAGGGTAATTGTAGGTATTTGAAAAATGGGGGGCACAAGTATAGGTTTGACCTAACCTCAGGGGGTCTTGGTAATTTTCCTTTTTAAAATTCAAGTTAGTGAGTGTGTTATAAAAATGAGAGCAAAAACGGGAGTGACAATCTAAAATAGAAGAATTATGTCACTTAGGCTAGAACTGCCTGAAGTTCTGCTTCGAGAGCTGAGCCACAAACTAGAGTAAAAGCTCTTTGGCGAAGTCTAGGAAAGGTGTTTATTACAAGCCAGAGCCATCCTGCAACTCCTGAGCCAAATGAACAATGCCATGCACCATCCATTATAATGACTTCTAAGCAAACCAGTTTTTACAATAACCCCAAGAACTACATAAAAGAGGGGAAGGTTGTAGGGAAATTTAGAAAATGGAGTTAGTGATATTTGGCCAGTCAAAGCTAATAAAAAAGATCATCTTATTTGACAATAAGAGATTGAAAATCAAATCTTTCGTCTTAAAAGATACGGATAAAGTCTATTAGGAGTATCCTAGCTTATTTTTTTGTCCCAAATTAATACCTTACCTTTAGATTTGTCTTATCGAACTACCTAATCTCGCTTGCATGTCTCAATTGGGCACTTTCAGTTGATTTACTATTAAATCAAATGAAAAAAGCTAACATGGCTTTAAATAACACTAAAAAAAATTCAAAATAACAACTTTGAACCTTAAACTTTTAGAATCAATAATTCAAAGCCTAAAAACTTACACTAGAACCAATTTCATCTTTTTTCTCTCTCACTTTCACTCTCTTTCTCTCTCCTACTGCTGTGATCTCGTCAATCATCGATGTCAATTTTCTAGCCTCACCACGATCTACTCCAATCTTAAAGCCCACCTAATCTACTTCAATCCACATAACTCATCATCAAAACACTGGCAAAAATGTAAATTCTGGGTTCGATTATGGTGGTGTTCTCGCAGCGAAGCTGTGGTTACTTTAATCTATGGTACCCCTGGTGCATTTAAACAGAGAACTAGAGATTCGGCAATGACCCACCATCTAATATACATGGCGCCGCGACTCCTCACTGTCTAAACGGGCGATGACCGCTAGAGTAACGAATTGACAGGCGACAAACCACGTGAATCAAGTGACAAGCGACTGAAATCGAGCTACTAAAATCGGACGATGATTCACTCGAATCAAGTGATGGGCAATGGAAATCGGGCGATGGGCAACTAAAATTGAGCTACGATCCATGCAAATTGGGCCATAGGAGATGGGAATCCGACGAAAATCGATTCAAATTAGGTAACGGGCAATTGAAATCGAGCTACGATCCATGGGACTTGGGCCATGGGTGACGAGAATCAGACGATGATCTACTCGACTTAGGCGATGGGCGACAGGCAGATGGTAAGCAAGGGATGGACGATAGCAGCAGCGACGTTCGGACAGTTGGGTCTAAAGTTAATCAAATTTGAGACTGACATTGGGAGAGAAAATTGATTTTAGTGAATGTTTGTGGGTTAGAATTAGTGGTTAGAAAATTTTAAAGTCCAAAGTTGTTATTTTAAGTTTATTGTAGAGTTAATTAATGCCACATCAGCAATTTCTGTTAGATTTAACGCTCGAACTAATGGAAAGTAACTAATTTAGACACATAATATAAGTTAGGCGGTTTGATAGGATGAATTTAAATGTTAGGTACTAGTTTAAGACAAGAAAGAAAGTAAGGGTACATCTGGTGGACTTTACCCCTAAAAAACACACTAGTTTTGGCCCAACCATATAGTCCATAGTGTGGTAATAAGAAAACTAATCCACTATGGGGGGATCAAATTTATGATTACCTAAAAGAATGTCATTTCATCTCTAACAGAGGTAGAATAATCGAAATAGCTGTGGAAAACAAAGGTTTCATGATACAAAATTACCTTATTAACTTGAAAATAGCCAAAATCAAATTGCAAGATTGAAGTGTGAATGGCGACACTACCCTCATAAAATCATTTTGCATAAAATATTTGGCCTTGCCAATCTCGTTGGCTTCAAGTGCTTCATACTTCAAGTCCTTCAAATGAATGCCATTCTTTAATCCCTCAAGAACTTCCCCAGTGACCCAAATGTAATTTACATAGGAAAAGGGATTTAAGGAGGCTTTGTTTAAGCTTGAAAATGAGAATGAACTTTATTGTGCTAGAAAAATCAATGTTTGGTCCTTAACGTAGCTCCATTTTCTACCAAGCTTTCGAAATAAAGAAAAGAGGTTAAAAACTCTTAAAATGGTGTAGTTACATCCATGGATGCTAAATAGGGATGGAACCATGAAAAACATGGAGGCTTGGGTTCTTGATCCAAAACAAATTAGGTATACTATTATTGATGTTTATGTTTGTTATGCCACTAGTTATAGGATTTTGTGGTTTTATAAGTGTTCATTTGTTTTTACTCATAATGAAAATTCTGTTACCAAAGAAGTTGATCCTACCACTCAACTAATTTTAGCATTATGAGTAGCAAATATCTTAATTGATGTGCCCACAGGCCTAGCAGTACAACTTAATCCTAATCAAGTGCAGAGTCTTCACCTACCTAGTAGGGTTGGTAGTAAAGGATATATCTCATACTGCAGTTCTATACTCCAGTGGGGCCACCTTTTCTGCAATTCAAAAGTAGTCAAATTATAAGTCGATTCATCCATATTTCACATAACAAACTCTTAACCCTCGAACTTTACTATAGTAGATTATCATACCTTATACTTATAATTGTTTTCAATACAAAAAAAAAATTTGAATTATAAAAATTCAAATTCTCGCATCGTCATGAGGATGCACTCTCATTAAACTTTAATGGCATTTATGATGGGTATAAGAATTACTATATGATAATATTAAGTGGGTAATCAAAACTGATGGTGTTTGTCCAAAATTAGTTAAAGAATATTCTAAAATGGTGATTTAATGTCATAATATGGTTGATTTAATGTCTGAAAATGGTTTCTAATATCTAAAATTGGCTTCATTTTGATTGTATTTGATAGCACATATAAGATATTAGTTTATATATAGAATATGACACTATACATATAGAATTAACTTAAACTTGGAATTAGGCACCATGAACTCAAAACTTGATAATTTGTTGTAGTATGCTTAATCATTTTATTTCCACTTTGAATCTCACAAAAAGAACAAAAATAATGTTCAGTCAACTAATTGGACAAATATGTCCTTCCTTCCATACTTGGAAGTAGATATGTTGACATCAAAATTAGATAGATATATATCAAGATTAGACAAATTCAATTCAGGTTTAGATAAATACATATTAGAACTAGGCAAATGCATCTTATAACTAGGCATGTTTGCATTAAAGTTAGACAAATGGATCTTAGAACTAGACGTGTTTACATTAAAGTCAGACAAATGCATCTCAAAACTAGAAAAAATATATTGACCATCACTTTAGCTTTTAAAAATAGACAAATATATACTAAAACTAGATGAATATATATCAAAGGTAGACAAGTTCATTTTACATTTAGACAAATACAGACCAAAAGTTGATAAATTCATCTTAAAGCACATTAGATTACCACTTTAACTTGACATCTCAAAGTAGACAAATACATGTTGAAATTTTTACATTAAAGTTAAACGAATGTATCTTAAAACTAGACAAATATTATGATTGTCATTTTAACTTGAATGATTTTAAATAAGTAACTAGTTTTTTATAAAAGGTTTAATTAAAAAACAAATACATTTGTCATTTTATTTGATTAATTAATTCATGAATTTTTTTTCAGATTTAGCATTTTTAATGAAATGTAAATATGTGAAAAATTATAATAAATGATGAGGTGGTTAGTGGGAGTAATGTTCCTAGAAGATGGTAGTCAGCCTCACAAAAATGCCAACCAACAAGAAATTAAGGGAGTACTCAGAGTAAGTACTTTTAATTTTTGGAAATAATACTTTAATCGATTTTGAAAGTTAATCACGAAAACAACTTGACATTGGATGCTCCATAAATATTCTTTTCAATGTATTGGAGCTGAGGCCCTAAGTGGCATAGGTTTCAGTTTTGGACACTTTTTCCGAATTCATAATGCATAAAGAAAAAAAGGCTCAGCCTACTACTATTATAAACATCATCTCTGGCTAACCAAGACCAACCCAATCCATTTTACATCCACGACAATACGTCTAGGTTATGTTGTGTTTTGGAGTATTTGATGGGTGATTTGTCCCTTTTATATATATCCATATAGTACGCAAATAGTATAATTCTTATATAATAAAATGTGTGCACCCTCTCGATACTAAAAGCTTTCCCTTCAGAATAGAGGTTTACCCTTAATATGACTCACCATTTTTTCATTAAAACAACTGGTTTCAGCAGCATTTTTCTAGTGGTAAAGGTTTATACCTCCTACCACTTATTGCAATCTGATTTGTATTTATCTGTGGTGTTAGTTTCCCTCTGTTTTGTTTTGAGGGATGGACGATTTGGCCAAGTGTTTTACAAGTATGAGTTTGACTATTGAGGAATAGAATGCTTGTAGGCTCGAACTGATGGAGGAATCTTGCATAATCACATTGGAACTCATGGTCACTCTCAAAATTTGGACAAATTGTACTGTTAAGGTGGATGGATTGAGAGAATCTTTACATAAAGCATGGAGATTCCAAATAAAGTTCACCATTTGGGCTGCAAGTTCAAACCTTGGCATGAACTTGTCCATTGTAGCCTTTGAGAATAAGGTGGGACAGGGATGGTGTTTTTCGCAATGGGCCATGGTCGTTCAATAATAGGTTGATTATGATGTGAATACTAAACAAAAATGATAGCCCCTTCTTTTTGTTGTTCGATAGAGCAGTTTCAAGATTTATATCGAAATCATGTCGTTCTCATGGTTTTAGCCAAAGGTTACTGGAGCTTTAGGGAGCCGAATTGAAGAAGTGCTCAATGTGGATTGCACTGGCCTGGATTTATGAATAAGGGTTCTGATTAATAATTCCTGCCCACAATGAAGGGGTTCGATGGTAGAGAATGACAACGGGAAACATTAGCATTATATTAAATATGAGAGACTGAATGAACTTTGCTACTTATATGGGAAAGTTGACCATATAGAGTGAGAATGTTTGGATAGTCCAATAGGCATAAAAGGCAATGTGCAGTAGTATAAAGATTGGTTGTACTATACCCCAGCACTTAAGATGTTTGAAGGGCACGAAGAAAAAAGGAAACTGGAATTTTCATAAGGAGATTCATAGGAATCCACAACAAGGTCAGGTTATCGTCATGAAGCCTCTAAGGACATTAGAATAGTAGCTCTTTTAAATACCCTGACTCTGGTCATCCCGGTGTTGAGCAATGAAGGTGTAGAATTTTTCGCTGTGGCTTTGCTGGGGATCCCGCATAATCTGAAATCCTAGAGGGTCATGGACCCTAGTTCTCAGGATCCCTTGCTGGGAATATGGGAAACACTTCTGAATCTAGGCAAGGATGGCCTGAGTACTGGTTTTAAGATAGGTGTTGGTACCACACCAGGTGAAAGGGTCACAAAAATCTGAGCAATGATGAAGGCAGGGGAAATTCGGTGAGCCACTCATCAAAAGGGTAAGCAGGCTGGATAGCTTACTTCCCCACTAAGCAATGTGCCAGATAAGGAGATTATGATGCTTGGTATTTCTGACTAATAATGCTTTAGTGGCACTTGAGACATGCCATTATTTAAATCGACTTTATGGTAAAAGATGGGGTGCATTAGTACTAAAGCTGGACATGGCCAAAGCCTATGACAAGGTTGAATAAAGCTTCTTAAGGGCAGTCATGCTTAAGTTAAGGTTTAATGCTTAGTGGGTAAAGCTAATTATGAGTTGTGTCGAAATGACATCTTTCTCAGTATTGGTGAACAGTTAGGCCTCTAGGGTGTTCAAACTGTCTAGGGGTCTTAGGTGGGATAACCTTCTTTCCTTGTTCTTGTTCCTGTTCTGTGCGAAAGGGTAATTCACTTTACTTTGGCATGCAGAGTCAAATCACTTGATAACAGTGTTTCAATTGAATGGTCTAGCCTGAGTATTTCTCATTTGCTATTTGCTGATGATAGTCTTTTGTTTTTGTAAGCTAAAGAGACAAATGTACAGCACTTGTTGCTAATTTTAGTGTTGTATGAACGTGCCTCAGGTTAGATGGCAAATATATGGAAATTGTCATTCTTTTTTAGTCCTAGGTGTAGTAGGAGGTTCAACAGGTTATCATGAGGTGACTTGGTATGACCTCGTGCTTAACGGAAGATAAATACTTAGGTTTCCCGTGGCTATTGGGAAAGGAAAAAATAACCCAATTTGAGTTCTTCATTAAGCGTAAGGCACAAATTGTCCCAGTGGAAAGTGTACTTGCCTTTACAAGCAAGATGATGAATTTTAATCAAAGCGGTTGTTCAAGTGAAACCAATCCATCTGATGAGTTGCATTTTAATCCCAACTGAAGTTTTTGATGAACTGAGATCGTTGGCGATTCATTTTTTCTAGTCCCATGATGTTGAGGATATGAAGATGTCGTAATGTGCCTGGAATTGCATGTGCAGGGCGAAGCGAGCTGGCAGCCTAGGCTTTAGAGATGTGGAAGCCTTCAACCTCGCCATGCTGGCAAAACAAGCTTGGAGGCTGGCTAGTAATCTGAATGGTTTAGTTGCCCGGGTTTTTCTAGGACGGTACTCTCCAACAGAGACATTTTTTTGGGCCACTAAACCGAAACATTACTTGGTTATCTACAAGTGTTTATTAGCTGGAAGAGACATCATGCATAAGGGTGGTTTTGGACTAGTAAAAAATGGCGTGGATATCTCCATATGGGTGCATAAGGGTGATTCCAATTCCAGGCGTAGAACATTGGAAAGTGTGCCGATTGATAAACCATGCGGCGGTTCAATGGAATCATAACTTCATTTATGTTTTATTTCACCCTCGGGATGCAAAGATGGTTACATTCATCCCTTTTGTTCCTTTGTGCCGAGATGATGTTCTAACATAGGGCATGTGCGATAGTAGATGATTCTTAGTGAAATTAGCATACCATTTAGCTTACGTGATTTTATATGGCCTAGACCCTTTGGTGAGCTCCACATTCTGGGTGTGGGTGTGGAAATTAGCATTGCCATCTTCAGGTCATATGATTTTTTAACGCTTGTGTAGAGAGTCCCTTCCGACTTGGGTTAATCTTTGGTTGCATGGTATAATTGTTGACCTTGTGTGTCCTGTATATGGGGAATATGAACAATCAACGTGGAACTTGTTCTTCAGATGTTCTTTTCTCTGTTGGGCATTTGGGTTTGGTGTTGCCTGATATGTCGAGTCGTTGGCATGAGGATTTGTGTTCTGTGATGGCGGAGGAAGAGAATCGGGCCATCCTTTTTGCCATTATTGTGTGGTTTGTATGGAATAGTAGGAACAAGGTTGTCCACAAAGATGTTTGCCAAAGACTGGACACATTAGCTAATGCAATCGAGTGATGGCTTGAGAGGTGGACTAAGGAAAGCAAAGTGGCATCCCAAAGACCTCCAATGAGGCATAGTGAGCTGGAGCGCTAGTGCAAGCCTATAGGGAGCTTCTGCAAAATCAATGTTGACATAGCTTTAGATACGAGAAATGGCAATTGTGGTATTAGAGTTATCTGTAGTGACTTAGAAGATGTCCGGTTCGCTCTGTCGTTTGGCATGCACTAATGTGCTCGTTCAGAACCAGCCATTTCCTGATCCAACAACAGTTCACCCCCTGGATTACCGGAATGATGGTTTTTCTTGTAATCAAGTTCTTTTCCCCCTCTATTTTCTGTTATCAAGGGGAATAAGAGTTTTGTTTAAAGCTTTCCATTGTTTCATTGGCATTGTTCCGCCATTTCTCTCTCTGTTTTCAGTAGGTATTAGGCTATGTTCAAAACCCTCGGTTCGGTTTCCAAAGGCGTGATCAAATTCTAAAAGGATTCCATTAATTGTGAAGAGGAGAAAAAAAGTTAAGAGGTAAATGTTTATTACGTACAGTACTCTAAACAATGAATGCCTCAATTTTGTATTGAATAAATCAATCAAATATTGTATACAATTCCATTAAAGTAACTTCATGAAGATGAATAGAATTGCAGAAGATCGAAACTCAAATCATTGGCGATCGTGGCAGGGCCGCAAGGACGGAAGAATGGCCCAGATTTATCAACGAACCATCGGCTGTCCTCAGGATCGTCTCAACGCGACAACCGTAGCTGCTATACCGACGGACCTGAATGTAGTTGCCGCAACTGGCCTGGATGCTTATCCCACCAGGACTTCGTACCACTTGGGTGCTTGCCGTATCAGATTCCTTCCTCTCCCGTGTAACGCTGGGCGGCTGTTGCTTCAACTTGGCCGAAGTGAACCCGTCGCTTGATGGTCGGGCTCTTCTCGGTGATGACTGCTGCTCGAAATCAGACCCAGACCGTTTGGCGCCAGGCCTGGCCTCTGGCTTGTCCTGTCCCTGCTTTCTCGTCGGCGCTGGCCTTTTCGACTGCTGCTCTCCCGACGATGCGTTGGTCGTCTCTGGCTTTTTCGGTGGCTGCTTTCTTGGCGGTGTGTTGGCCGTCTCTGGCTTTCTCGTCTGCTGCTTTCTCATCGATGGCGATGCACGGGCGGCGCCCTTGAGGCGGCGATCGTAGGCGGCTTTCTTCTCGGGGTCGGACAAAACCTCCCAAGCCGAATGAACAATCTTGAAAGCACCCTCGGCAGCGACAGATCTGTTCTTGTCCGGATGCAAAAGGATGGCCATTCTCTTGTAGTGAACTCTGATGGCAGTCTTGTCGGCTTGGGACTCGTCAATGGCGAGGACCTCGTAGTGGGTCTTTCCGGCAGCGGCGAGCTTGTGAACCATGTAGGCTGTGAAATAGGCTTCGACTTGTGGGGTGTGAGCGTCGAACTCTCTAGCGGCATTGATGGATCGGATGGCGAACTCGAGGTTCTGGAGCTTGAAGAACTCGTCAGCGGCTTCACGAGCCCTTTCGGTGGACATCTTGAGAAGGTTGTCCATGTTTGGATATGGTGTGTGAAACAGAGATGGCAGAGAGAAAGCAATCGACATCAGGGCAAATAGGGTTTCTGAGTTTATATAAGTTTTCTGACCGCCAATTGTTGCGTTCCTTTCAAGGCAAGTACATGGAATTCAACTTCTAGCGGGACTCCAAAATTCACTTAGAGTTGCGTTTGGATGGAGTAATTTATGAATTGTTGTAATTTTAAAAAACTAGAATTTCAAATGAAGTATTTTCAAATTTCTGCATTTAAGAATTCATTGTTTGTATCAAATAATAAAACTATAGATTTCAATGTCTAGTATTATTAACGTGATTCTTCATATTTCTTTTTTCTTCCCCTTCATAACTCATTCTAAGGCCGACCAGTTATCTTGCTTTTGTTTCCCACCTTCTTTTTCTTGTCTTCTCAACAGTGTTGTTTACGAAAAAAGAATAGCACTTGCAAGTTTTTCAAAATAATTTTGTTTAATTTTTGTGTTGGTATAGTCCTAAAATTACTTTGGCCTCCAAAATTAATCAACTAAGACATTTAGCCCCCTAAACTTCAAATCAGTCCAACTCATCCCCTGAATTTCATAAAATGGGACAATCAAGCCCCTTTACCACATATAACTGCTACATGACTACTAGAATTCTAGGCTAAAATACAGAAAGCCCCTCATCTTTGTAAATAAGGTAAATTTAACTTCTAACTTTAAATTACTTATTCAAATGTAAAGAGTAAGGGTTTATTTAACAATAACAAAAACAAAAACAATTATAACGTTGCATTTCTTTCTAATTTTGGGTGACAATTAGGGAGGCTAAATGTCATGTCATCAACTTTTTAGACTTAATGCTGAAATTGATAGAATAACCAAAGGAGTTCTTTCATCTGCCCCGGTGGATATTTGCCAGAGACAAAACACATGACCCCATTTGTTTTTTTAAACATTTGATTAGGAAATATTCATACTATTTTTAGGATATTTATATTTAACTTTCTTTTTCATATTTTTGAGGAATTTGAATCAATTACATTTTTTTTATTTTTAATGTCAAACAATTCTCATCTCACTGGAGACGAAGAAAATAGATATGAAAATGCAAAATTGAATCACATAAAAGCGTAAAACTGCTAGCTACTTTTTATTTTATTGGAATATGTCTAGTTTGAATTGTTTTTTTCTAATAACCTGGGGATAGAGGAGGTGTTATTAATTTAATTTGACAACTGACAGTTTAATATCAGTTCTTCACGTTTTCATATCAATTGTTGGTACTAATATGTTATAGTTCTTTACACTAATTATTTGTAGAATTAGACAACTACAACCTCCACCTCACAAAGCTTGTCTTTTATACGATTCACAGCAATTAATTTATGATTTTCTTTCATTCAAAATTTCTTTGACAAATACAAACTTTTTATATTAAAATAGTACCTTAAAGACTCTAGTTTATAAATATACTTTCTAAAAAAAATTTACAATAAAAATTAATGTAAATATATTTAAATTAAAATTTAGTAAAAAAATGTAAAAGTGTCAACCTTTGTGAAACAAATGAAGTATTAAATTTAGTTGTAAACTTTTTGTTACCAAAAATAGGCACTCAACCTAGCATACTAGATATATAACCACCACAATCAAAAACTTGGACTCCATAATCATATAGATTATACATTGTCTTAGCAGGTTTAGACATTTAACTTGTCACACTAGACATTCAACCACCATAATCATAAAATATAAACACTTAGATGTTTATGTTCATTTATTTAGTTAAACGAATGAATACGAACAAATTTGTAGTCCACCATAATCGAAAACTTGGACTCCATAATCATATAGATTATACATTGTCTTAGCAAGTTTAGACATTTAACCTGCCACACTAGACATTCAACCACCATAATCATAAAATATAAACACGTAGATGTTTACGTTCATTTATTTAGTTAAACGAATGAACACGAATAAATTTTTCTATTCGATTAGTTAAATGAACGAACACAAACAAAATCTCGTTCATTTATTTACGTTCAAGAACAGTTCAGTTATTAGGGCCCAAAATTAATCAACTAAGACATTTAGCCCCCTAAACTTCAAATCAGTCCAACTCATCCCCTGAATTTCATAAAATGGGACAATCAAGCCCCTTTACCACATATAACTGCTACATGACTACTAGAATTCTAGGCTAAAATACAGAAAGCCCCTCATCATTGTAAATAAGGTAAATTTATATTCTAACTTTAAATTACTTATTCAAATGTGAAGAGTAAGGGCTTGTTTAACAAAAATAAAAACAAAAACAATTAGAACGTTGCATTTCTTTCTAATTTTGGGTGACAATTAGGGAGGGTAAATGTCATGTCATTAACTTTTAAGACTTAATGCTAAAAGTGATAGAATAACCAAATGAGTTCTTTCATATGCCCCGGTGGATATTTGCCAGAGACAAAACACGTGACCCCATTTGTTTTTTTAAACATTTAAATAGGAAATAATCTTACTATTTTTAGGATATTTATATTTAACTTTTTTTTTCATATTTTTAAGGAATCTAAATCAATTACATTTTTTTTTATTTTTAATGTCAAAGAATTCTTATCTCACTGAAGACGAAGAAAATAGATATGAAAATGCAAAATTGATTCGCATAAAAGCATAAAATTGCTAGCTACTTTTTATTTTATTGGAATATGTCTAGTTTGAATTGTTTTTTTCTTATAATTTCCTGGGGATGGAGGTGTTTTTAATTTAATTTGACAACCAACAGTTTAATACAAGTTCTAGACATTTTCATGTCAATTGTAGATATTAATATGTTACAGTTCTTTACACTAATTATTTGTAGAATTAGACAACTACAACCTCCGTCTCGTAATGCTTGTCTTCTATACTATTCACAACAATTAATTCATGATTTTCTTTCTTTTAAAATTTTTTATATAAATACAAACTTTTTAACCTTTGTGAGATGGATGAAGTATTAAATTTAGTTGTAAACTTTTTGTTATAAAAAATAGCCACTCAACCTAGTTTACTAGACATATAACCACCACAATTGAAAACTTGGACTCCATAATCATATAGATTATACATTGTCTTAGCAAGTTTAGACATTTAACCTATCACACTAGACATTCATCCACCATAATCATAAAATATAAACACACAGATGTTTATATTCATTTATTTAGTTAAACGAATGAATACAAACAAATTTTTCTATTTGATTAGTTAAACGAACAAACACAGACAAAGTCTCGTTTATTCATTTACGTTCACTAATAGTTCATTTATTATTCACTTATATATTTTTATTTATTTGTTTGTTTATGTCTATTTGTTTATTTATTTATATATTAGTTGTACATTTATTCTATATATATAGATATTTTATATATCGTATATTTTTATTAGTGTCCACCTATTCCACACACATATGATTATGCTCCAATATCCACCAAATTAATCTATTATCTTTGTTTTCTCAAATAGAATTAGTTATTTCCCTCACAGCGTGAAACTACTTCAACACTAAGCTGAGTCCCATAGCCCTAACTCATAATCTCTCACTATCGCCTATTACTCTGTCAGCCATTGTTAGACTTGTTCTAATTCAGATTGGTGATAACCATCAACTTTAATTGTTTTTGTTCATATTCGTGTTCGTTTATTAATAAATGAACGAACACGAACAGAGAAATTGTGTTCATTTATTATTCATATTCCGTTAAAAGTTAAACGGCTGAATACAAACATGGCTTGTTCATGTTTGTTTGATTCCTTTACAGCTCTAACCATCGAGGAAATAGAGTGTTGGTTCAGAAGCGTTTGCTTTGCTCCAATCTATGAGACTGGACTAAGGAGTGGAATTGGCTCCTCCTTAGTCACCTGGAGAGAAGATCCAAATTAGTAGCAATTTTCTGCGCCATGCTTTTGTGTTGCATATGTATTACAAAAATAATTAGAAATTCATTGTTAACGATAAATTGTGCTAAATAACATATATCCTGGAAAAAAACAAAGGAAGAAGAAGAGTAAATAAATGCACCAAACTATACTGCGAGTCCAGCTCAGTTAGTTAACACTTATACCTCTTAGCCCCAAGAAAAAGACATTCCAAAGAATTAAAATGAAATGTAATTGGATGTGGCAGACAACTCAATAGAGCCTAAGTCCACGAATGCTATCGGGGCAACCAACATTTTTCTTTCTTCAAGCCTTATACCAGACACTTCAGGTCCGACAAAAAAAACCAATTTCAACCATCATTTGGAGCTACCCCTCGGATGGACCATTTGGATTTATCTGGCTAGCATCTAATTCTTTTAAATTATTAAATAAACAAAAGAAACGCATATTATTCTTCTTCCATCATATACAAAAATCAAATCAAATACTAAAGTCTGATATTCGAATTAGAGATTTAGCCCAAGTAACAAACTACAAGAGTTTGAAAGCTGTTGAAGTCATTTTCACAAGTTTTCCGCTTTACAAAGTATCTAAACTTTAAAAACTTGTAAACTTCTGCTATAGTCTAAATCCAACAGAATGAAGACAATAATATAACTATTATTAAAAGCAAAGCCATTACAGTAAATAAATCTTTATATAATGAAAATGTATTACTATCAGAAAATAATTACTACGTACTCTAGCTGTACCTGTATTTCATAAAGAATCAGTATTTGAAAAGGAAAATTATTAAAACTATCCTTATATATGCTGTGGAACATACAAACTTCATCCTGAATCCAGGTCGAGCAGACAAGAAATTACAACGCCAAGCCAGTAAAGATATACGTAGTACCCGCAAACTGCATGCAATACTTGTTTCCTATGTCCAATTTTCGTTTTAAAAACCACAAAAAGAGAGATAAAATGGCTCAAATACATTGAAAAATTATAATTATCGAAACATCAGTTCTTCAACACGGGCTTTTCACACACCATAGAGAAGAATCTGGTGCAAGCCCAGGCTCTGTTCAGCCTCTCCCCTGTTCAGCCAATTTCTTGTAGACCTCATCAATCTTGTCCTGCTTGATAATATCAAATTGAACAAACAATACCTTAGCTTCATCACTAGGTTATAACTTGAGACCAACTGGTGACAAGAGCGAGCGAGAGAGAGAGAGAGAGAGAGAGAAACCGCAAAATTACCTGATAGTATTTGAGAAGATTGTTCCTTTTCTTCTTCATTGTTGCAGTCACCAAATCTCTTTCCATGTCAAAGGGGTCGGCTTCCAGAATGACTCCTTTTACATATTCGAAGCCTCTCATCTGTTTTGTTTAGCCCATAAAAGAGAACGTGGTTAGTACGGCACAACAATGACCACAGGTAGTGGTGGAATCTCATAATACAGTTAGTACCATCTAAGTGAATGCAATTAAGAGTCCTGCAAACACGTATTGTGGGTTCATGATATCTAGTATTAGTGCCTCCAGTTTATTGTATCTTATTATGACGCCAGAAACAGAGTTCTTCTTTTCCTAGCTTGAAGGGTTCATTTATAATGGCAATTAGCTTCTGAAGGCAAAGGAAAGGAGTAGCTTGAACCCTGGCACATGCTAAACTCTCAAAATGAACCCTTGTGCTAATGGGATCATTACAATGTTGAACCATAGAGCAAAAGCCAAAGTTTATGGTTCACTGCAGGGGAGATCACTTTCCTATAGATAAAGGAAGAACAACCGAACAAATTCTCAAAAGAACATTTCTATTGCCTGAACTAGCATAAGTATGGTTGCATTTTATATTACCTGGTTTTTCTCGGCTATAGATTTTAGTTCCGAAAGGACATGATTCTGCAGCTGATCAAGAGAACAAAGTACTGAAAGAGAACCAGTAAAACCATTCAAATCTGCCCACTTTTTGGCATTATCTTCATGCACCACAACTACAGCAACTAGCATTGACTTGAAGCCATCGCCATATAGCCATATCTACAATAACGAGTAAAAATATAATCCCGTATGAGAAACAAATACTATGATAATCATGGAGGTTTATTTCCAGTAAATTAAAGAAGACAGGAGATACTCACATCTTCAATGATAGGAGCGCTACCATATACATTTTCCAAGCGCTCAAGTGCAACATACTCCCCTTGTGACAGTTTTATAAGATTCTTCTTCCTGTCAATAATTTTTAAAACTCCATTTGGGAGCATCTGCCCGATATCACCTAAGAACACCGAAACAAGTATTAATACAATGGAACATCAGTTATGAAGAACTCAATTGGACCGTAAAACACTGAACTAACCTGTGTGAAACCATCCATCTCTGATAGATTCTGTTGTCAAATCGGGATTTTTGTAATAATGGGCAAATATGGTTTTCCCTCTCACACATACCTCACCACAAGGAGGATTCCCAAGTGGGTTGTAGCCCATCTCTGGAACCTCCTCCAGGCGCAGATCATTATACAAAGCTGGGGCACCAACAGCACCAACCATGCACATCTCATCAGGATAAGCAACAGTACATGCCCCACAAGTTTCTGTTAGTCCTGAATGAATACCAAATCAAATTCCAAACTGGTCAGACGATTGAAACAGTTTTAATATGGAAAATTTCAATAAGATCTACCACTCTCCACCCAGAGGATCAATAAACATACTGGTGTAATTATGTAATCAAGTACCTCAATAGTCAATTGAATGTTTTGGTGGTGCAATTAATATAATGTCCCTAGTATTGTCTACTTGAGATCTTGGATCCGTAAATAATCAAGACAGGAATAAGCTAGTCTATTGCTTCTGAAGTCATCCTGACAATCACAGATTAGCTGGAGCAGGACTGGGATTAATAATGCTTCAACGTAGATCAACTCATAAAACTTGTGCCAGTTTGCATAATCATTTGCCTACTAGCAATTTCATTCTTCACACTTGGGAGAAACATTTTCACATTCTTTTCACAACCTCCTTGCCCATTTCTACTCCTTTCAAAGAAGCAAGTGAATGCATATTACTACCAAGATTAACTCAAGTACTATATAGTGCAGTGGCAAAAAGAGCTGCTACTTTACCATATCCTTGCACAACAAAGGCACAACAAGTGACCCGCAAGAATTCTTCTACCTCAGGGCTCAATGGCGCACCCCCAGATAAGATCAATCGAAGGCGACCCCCTAGCCTAGCTTTGACCTATTAAGACAGGAAGAAATTTAATAATATATTTGGGATTTGAACTTATTAAACAAAGATTTCATCCAGCTGAATAAACAGCAGAATCAACTGAGGAGGAACTAGCCTATTGACTGAAATATGAATATCTCTCATGGCAAGGTCTTACTTATTAAGGCAAAATAGAAAGAGGTTGGAAGAAGGGGGTTGTTAATGAAAAAAAGCAACAGACTAAATGGAAGTCAATCAATGGATATCATCTCTTAGATATAGAGGCACTACGGAGTTCAAACTGGTTAATAAAGCATGCTTTAAGAGATTGTACACAACCTTCCTGAAGGCCAACAGATCAGCTAAACGTGATGCTTCTTTGTGCTTGTAACCACGATTCATCCAACCAAGTTTGCTGCAGATAAAAGCAAAGATGCATTGGCAAAGAAGCTTCTTTTTTTCTTTTTTTCACAATAGTAATTTTTCCAAAAGAACGAAAACCACTTGTTGCACAATGTAGAGACCATCTTACTATTTATAAAGAGCATGAAAGACCATCTTTCTTAATGGGTTGAGTTCTTCTACTGCTTTCTTTATAGCTGAAATAAGCAACAATAAGCAACAAAGAGAACACGTGGAAAAATTAAATAGTCTCTGATGATCATAGAACATTGGCAATTTTCTAGTAAATGACAAGTCACTTGCCTTCACAAATCGTGTCATAGACTTTGGGTACCCCTGCCAAAAATGTTGGTTTCAGCTCCGTTATGTCATCTCGCAATGCTTTCAAGTCCTTACATAAGAAAACAGGCACAGGTTATAACATGTAAAATGACCAAAGAACTAGCCAAAATCATGGTTCTGATAAAAAGTTGTTAGGACATCATAGTTTATAAGGATAGATTGAATTGTGAGACACCCGTTTGTTAAAAATAAATGGATATATATATATATATATATATATATATATATATATATAGAGAGAGAGAGAGAGAGAGAGAGAGAGAGAGAGAACATAAGCAGCTCACCCCATGATAGTAACCAATAGATGCGCCCTTGTGGAAGAAATATTCCTCAATTGTACGATCAAGAACATGAGCCAGGGGAAGGAAAGATAGATACACATCATCCACTGTCATCTATACACAAGAATATTAGCAAGATCTGAAAATGGGTTGGTGAAGATGGAGTACAATACTCTGAAACTGCATGAACTGCTAGCGGAAAAGTATTCTTTCAGTAGATCTTAATACCAATTTGTAGAAACAAGATCTAATGTCACTGATCGAGATAAAAATCCAAAGTCAAGAAAATTTCTTCTAGAACAAAAAATAAGACCAGTTGTACCTTGTCTTCAAACTGTTCCATAAAAAGGTCGACCCCATTTACAAATGTTGCAATCATTTCATGTGTTAACACCACACCTTTGGGATCTCCACTGGTGCCACTTGTGTACATGATTGTGCAAATGGTCAAAGGTTGAGGTGGTGAAATCTCCTGTGGATTGTCTCTTCCCTGTTCAACCAGCAATTTATAAGATAAGCCACATTGGAAAGCATAAAAAAGAATTAACATTTTTGTTAATCAAATATGTTAATTTTGGTATACAGAGCACTAAGTTTGGGAGACAATATCAACCACAATGATGGCCAAATCTCAATCAGAATTATGATTGTTACGGAAGCAGTTAACTGTTATATCACCATTCTATTCTAACATGAAATAAAGATTCTATGCTAATGAAACAAACAGTAAGTAGCTCAATTTCAAAAACAAACATCAGATCTGACAGATTCAAAGGAGTCACAATCAGTAGCCCCTAACCATATACTAAATCAGGATTCTGATTGGACGAAATAGATTACGTAATTTTTTAGACCCTTACCATGTGGAGAAACTCAGTCCACGAGTATGGTTTGATGCCATAATCTGCTGCCTTCTTCCTGTCATCTGCCGTCAATGAGGTGAAGCAAACCATTGCTGCAATTACACCAAACTCAGTACAAATTCTCTCCAGGTTTCAGTAAGTCATATTCTCTCTAGTTAATTTCACCTTTTAGTCGTTGAGCAGATGCACACGCCGGGTTTAAAAGCTACAAAAGAAGTGTCATAACATGAATCCTCACTTGCTCTGTGGACCACCATAAGGTAAGAAAAATATTAGACCCAGAGCAGATCAAGTTCCTTTAGTCTTACTTCTTTTATTTTCTTGTCTTGTACAAACACATAATCAATATCTGCATGATTTATAATAAAATCTACAGCTCCCGGACCTACACCCAGGAAAAGAGAATTGGTACAGTAACAAAGAGAAATAAATTGCAACCACATGGTGCAATAGCTCCTCAAGCATCTAAATTAGCCAACAGAAGCACTCAAGACACTGACCAAGGGTATCATAGAGAGGCACACAAACTAAACTATGTGCATTGCAAGCCTGCACAAATAAAAGATACTAAGAATCAGGTACTTCCGAAAATGAACATTCTTCTCAATATATATATATATATATATATATATATAAAGAGAGAGAGAGAGAGAGAGAGAGAGAGAGAGAGAGAGAGAGAGAGATGAAAGTGTGAAAGAAAACCTCCATGGCCATAATCCACTGTGGACAATTTGCTCCATAAATACCAATTCGGCATCCCTATCATAATCCATTAATTAATCGGTAAACAGGAAGTTTCTGAGAAGATAGGACTGCTAGCTCAGGAGTTTCAAATTTAGTATGAAAAGACAACTGAACAGATCAAAATCTTACAGGTTCAGCTCCCAATAATCGCAATGCAGAACCGGTCTGTAGAACTTCATCATAAACTTCCTTGTACGTCTTCCAGATGTAAGGCCCAATCTAAAATAATTTAAAGCGAAGTCAAGAAGCTATTAGATCACACATAATTTCCCAATTCAAAAATAAATTTACCTTCTCATCAACAAGTTTACGCCATCCGAGCATTCTGTTCCCAGAATGCTTCTGAACAGAAACACTGCACAAGAAGATCATTTTGCTATCAACGCACTATTCTCATACATATGTTCACTTATTTGTATGAAGAAAATATACAAAACAGCAACTTCTCATGTTCTAACTGCAAAAGCTATATTGACAGTGTTCAGTAAAAGATTCATCAGGTCTGAATTCAAACACAGTACAAGTGGCTCACAAGATTCCTGTTGTTAAGTCACCTGAAGATATCCCAAGCTGTTGCAACATTGGGATCACATGGCGGGTAGCCACCTTTGGAAAGAAGGTTGCGATATACAGGACCTACTGATGGCTTACCATCGTGTCCTTCTATCCCTTCCTCAACCTGGACTGCAAAATGCTTCATTTGAACGATCTGAAAAACCTGTACAAGGAAGCAATTATTGGCTAACACAATCCTAAAAGACCAAACGATAGTTCAAGAAACAATAGGTCAATAGAAGGAAACTAAAGTCAATAGAAGGAAACTAAAGTCATATATACCCATTTCATCCTAAGGTGGAAAAGGTGGTTGCATATTCATTCAGGAATTCGATAACAACTAACAACCAAAAATAGGTCTGACGTTGATATGGGTGCACATTGGCCTTCATAACAAAATTTCCACGGCAATGGCCATTGAGATTGAGGAAGGGAACAAGAACAAACGCGGAAAGTGGCTCAATTACAATAAGGCAAAAGAAAAATGAATTTTTATTCCACCCGGATAACTCGCCAACCCCTAAAAAAAATCAAGAAAATTTACAGTCTTATTAAAGATTAAAAAAGATGCCCAATAAGTAAAACCAAAGGAAAACAATACCAGTTATATACACTCACCTAATCCTGGAAAGATGAAAACCAACTCCTTAGGCATATGTGAAGATGAACTAAAAACGCCTACTTTTATGCAATTTGCAGGCCCAGAAAAAAGCAAGTTAAGAGTAATAAAAGCATAAAACCTTGGAGACAAAGCCCACAGACAAGAACAAGAATAACTGGGGAAAGAGATCAGCAGTTAGAAAACGAGAAGTAAAAAGGATATGATCTACCATGTAGATGCAATACAACAAAGTAAGCCAACCAAAACACAAAAACCAGCCACAGGAAACACATGGGCGCCGACTTAACCACAGTAAAAATCATTCAAATTAGTTCAAAAAACCAGGAATAATCATTTTTTTCTCTTATGAAAAATGAAGTTCAAGTGATTAAATTAGAGAAGAGCTTACAGTGGCAAAGTGAAGGTGTAGGTATAAGAACGATACTGGGATGGGTAAGCGTAGCAGCGAGACGAAGGGAGAAATATATATAGGGAGGAAAATCTGGCGAGTTCATGGGAGCGTCGTAAATGAGGTTGTTGGAAGAGCAGGAAGCTGTGCTCATCTTATTAATGCCTCTTCGGAGTCGGTTTCTGCCACGAAACGAAACCCTCTCTTCTACTTCTCCAGCGATCACACTAAAAAACCAACCTACTCTTTTACTTCTGCTACCCTGTTGCAGTGTCGCTCGTTAACCCCTGGCCCTGCCTCTTTAGCCTTGGCACGAAAATGGCAAAAACACCGCCTTTAAAGCGGTAACCAAATTTGCGACTGAAAATTCTAAACGAGTTTTTTTAACTCATTCATAAATGTGAAAGGGTCGGGTCGCGGGTGGAGTAAATCGCGCGGGTCAGCTGGGTGTCACTCGAAACATGCCTCACTTGACCCAAGCATTTACGCCAGTTCCACTCTATCTTATCCAGCACTATGACAGGATTACCCCTATTAATTAAGTTGTAGTCAATAAAAAAATGGAATGAGTTGGATGGAATTTTATTATGCACCGATTAAGTGGATTTGAAAAAACAATTAAAAAACTAAGCGTTATTAATTATTTTCCCACACATAGGTTGAGTTTGAGATTCCATTAATTGGAATTAGAAAGTGAAAATTTAATCATGGCAAGAGTTTAGAAATTAAACTTTTGATCTTTAAAATTAGGAAAGTGATTTAAAATGAATTGCTTTTATCTTTGGTTTTGTGCTAGTTTTTTTTTTTCAATACTATCGTTTATGATCTTTGTTTTTGTTCATGATGCATATATTTCTTTGTTAAAGCATTTATTTCTTTGTACATAATTGTCCGTTCAACGATTGTAAGACACTAAAGCTCTAAATCACTATAATCATGCACATGAGCATATCTTTTTAAGGGGTAGGGAGGGGCTGCTACCCCTAAAATTTTTAAAATTTTTATTAACATTGGTTAATTTGATATAAAATTGTAATAATATTAAAATTAGGTATTTATTTGTAAACTTTGAAGTTGATAATGGGCAATATATATTTTACCTTTTTATAAAAAATGAAGAGAAACTTACATAAACTCCTCGAAGGTTTGGCCTAACCTATACTTGCCTCCATCTATTTTAAAAAATCTACACTTTACACCTAATAGTAACTCTACATGTTATACTAGTAAAGTCAAATGTTTTTATTACCCAATAAGATTTGTAAATCATACAAATCAAACACAAGGTTCATCTCATGTTACCTCCAATCTAATTTTTCCTAAATATATAATATATTTCTAATAATTTTTTTGCTTCTAAATAATTTCTTTATGTATAAATTTACTAATAGTTTTTTAAAATCTATAATATATTTTCATTTTTATAAATTAAGTTTATGTTTGTGATTAATATTAATATTTACTTTCTAACTTCTTATTCAACTTTTCAATTAGTTTAAATAATAAGGAAAATCCTCTTATTAACATTGAATTTATAGAACATATTTATTCTTAGCATACCTAATGATTATTATTAATATTAAATTTATAGGACATACTTTACAAATAACGAGAGAAAATCTTCTTAAACCCATTACATTCTTCATTATTTTTACATTGAATGAAAATAATACAAAAAATCATATTAAACCAACTGTTAGATTTTTATTATATAGATCATGTTTGTTAACTTTTATAATAATAAAAAATCTATAGCATTTTTATCTAAATAGTGCACATTTCTTCTTAAGTTTGAATAGTATTAGAGAAGTAAGAAGTTACTTTATTTGTCATCAAAAGTTTAATGTTTGATATTTGATTTTGATTTCGATAGTTTTGAGCATGTGGTTTTGAAGGAATGTCATATTAAATTTTGAGTTATAAATTTTTTAATTGAATTTAATCATTGTAAACTTTCAAATTTCATAAATTTATATGTAACATTATTTATTTTTTTCTATTATTGATCATAACTTTTTATATGTTAACAACCTATGCCGCCCCTAGACTTATTTTCTGGCTACACCCCTGATCATGCACGTATCTATCATATACAATTTTGTACATTTAAAAACTGAATAGTACACTTTTGCACACAAGAGAACTCAAGTGTACAAGTTTATACATATTTGTACACATAAAAACACATGTAAGATTTTGTATGACAAAATTTGTACACTTAATGAGAATTACGGTATATAATATTAACATAACAATTGTTCTACTGAGTGTGTTCAACAACATTCACACAACCAAAATACATATTCACTATTACCTATAAGAAATATCAAAAAATTCTCTTAAGAAATTTTTTTAAAAAGTAAAAGCAACTATAAAAATGCTAATTCATGCCTCTAAATTATTAGAACTCAAAGAGGTAAAATCCAAAAATGCCACACCATTATCCTTTATTATTTTTTCAGGACAGATGAATTTTGAAGTGAATTAGAAACTTGCAAGAATATAATGCTTACATCTTCAATTTAAATGTATTAAATATCCAGACAACTAATAATTGGTTATTAAACTTTTTATTTATTATAAATTTTAATAATTATTATACCTTCCATATTTAAGTCATTTATTACATGAATCTTTAATTGACTGGGGACAACTTGGTTAGAAATAATGGGGTCTTTGTAAACCCTAGCCTACCTAAGAATACGGCGCTCTGCTCACCTTTCCCCACGCACCCACACACCTTCCACCCACCCTCTACCCAAGCCATGACACATACACTCCTTTACACTCCATCTCATGTGCCACTGAGCCGCCCAGTTGTGACCTATCATCAGATTTGCCATCGCCAAAATAGCACATTTTATAAATATGTAGTATAGAATATTAAAAATTGATTAGTTTCAAATCATCCTCAGTTGAAGATGTTCATCCAATTCAGTCAACCCATAAAACCGATTGTCCCAAACAGAACCAATCTAATAACAATGCGAGTTAAGGTCATGGTGGGTAATCAAAAGTGAGCCTAATAATTCATATGGGGTGGAGTGGGTTCCAATTTTAAAATCCATATAAACTATATCTGAACCACTTATTCTCTCAATTTCTAAATTCTAACTCCTAATAATATGATGACAGTACTTAAAACTCATTCTTTTATCTTTTACTGCCTTATTTATTTTTTACTTATTTATAATTGTTTTGGATTAAGACTTTTTTTATATAAAATTCATGTGAGACTTTGGTTATTTGTACACATCTAATTTCAGTTGTTGAGTATAGAAATTGGCCAACATGACATACATATAAGTGAAGGAACAAGGAGATAGAAAATAAAAGGGAATAGCTAGACTATTCAGTTATTTATATAGGTTACTACAAGTTGGTTTTTGTTTATAATATATAAATTTATGGCGGTGAGTGTGAGCTTTTGTAGTTGACTTTCTTTTTTACTTATTAATATTAATGTTATTTGAGTTTTAAGATCATTATTTGAAACCAAAATAGGTTTAAACCATATTTTCTGCTTTTGTAGGTTTTTCGCTTTTGTAGATTTTTTTTTATTTTTTATTATTGTTATACAATTGATTTATCTTTTTTCTGAAAGTTTTAGGTACATGAAGTTTTATTTGAATTAAGACTTTTTTTTGTAAAAATTAAAATTTGAAGTATAATTGTATGTTTTTTTTACTTATTTATAATTGTTTTGAAAAAAATTATTGACTTATAGGATAATATATAACCCCGGTTTAGGTTATCACCCAGTTTAAAGGTATGCGGATAGGGTTGGATAATGAATTGGGAAACCCGATCAATTATATGGATAGAGTCGGGTTGAGCTGAAACCTTATCACACACAACCCCTTGAACACCCCTATCCTCAACTGACCTGCACGCGATAGTGACTGCATAGTATATTAGCCTATCGCCTGGCCCATTTGAGTTTTTTAGTTGATGTGTTAAAAGAAAAACTTATTTAGAGTGTGGTCTGTTGAACTCGAGTTTAAATTAGTATACAAGATAAAGAAATAGTAACTATATAAAAAAAAATCACAAACCCTGAGACTTTGTTTTATCCAGTTAAAAATGTATTATTTTTAAGATTTTTTTATTCTAAATCAGTGTCATTTAAAATTTACAACTTATTTACCTACTAATCACTTAAATAATATTCTTTTATAAAGTAACTAATTTTTTATATTTTTCTGTGCACAACTTAGGAAAAATAACAACTGATATCAAATACTTTTTAAAAAAAAAAATTTAAGGTGATTTTCATGTTTCTTAAATTATAAAATTCCAATTGATATAAAGTTGAGTGTGTGATCACCATATATAATATATAATCATTTTGAAACAATGCCCCACCCTAAGTACCACATGGGTTCCTGGGTTTCTGGTTGTTTTTCATACAAGGCAATGTTTATTTATGTCTCGCAAATGCATCATTCCATTTTTTTTTAATAATGCACTTTATAAATGAAAACAAAAGAAAGTGTTAGTTAGGATTACAAAAATAGGCAAGTTTGAAGACCTAACGATTGTTGGCAATGATACTCGCAAACATTCTGCCAAAATATAGCTTTTAGCAAATTCTCCAAAAAACAATGGCATCATGATCCCAATGTAGTTCCTTTCCTTACAGAAGCATCAGCTGTGTCGTTTCCTTCTCTAAATGATGAACACCAAGAAGATTCAAGCAACTGAACTGCAAGCTTTAGGGTCCATCTCAACATAGAGTGAGAATGAGCCCATTTAGTGTGTAAATTTAGTCTTTCTTTTTGTTTTTTTTACACTCATCCAAATATACTTAACAGCAGAATTCTAATGGGATCTAATGCATATTAACACTTATATACTCATTATCTAATTCCACTTTCATTCTAATCAATCTTGACATATTTGCACTTTTCAGTATTTAACTGTAGTGCAGTGGGATAAGTATTAACAAAAAGTTATGAATTAAAAAACATGTTATGATCAATTAAAAATATCTTTGAAAAATTAAATGTCTAAAGTTATTGGTAGCAAATTTGGTAAATATGAAAAAGGTATAAGATGAATTTAATGAATGGGATTTCTGGACAAGTTGGGCCTTAAATGTCACTTATGAAAGTTCAGGAGCCTAAAACACACAACCAAAAGTTTAGGACAAAATGGTAAAAATGCTCATTTTTAAACCTTGAGGACCAAAAGACATCACCGCCTATAAACATAGGACTAATTATGTACTTTTACCTTTTTTGGAAAAAAAATTAGTCATAAAAATGTTTACTTTTGAGAGCAATTGTATAATTTACCATTTTTTAGAAAAAAAAAGGTAAAATCCACCGAAGGTTCCTTAAAATTATTTTTGTGTCCTAAATATATACCAAAACTTTACTTTTGTCCTATTGAATACATAAACTCATATAGTACATCTCATTGGGGGTACTTCTTCTTAATTTGATCATTAAATCATATGAAAAATGTTAACATGACATTAAATAACACCAAAATAAATTTAGAATAACAACTTTGCTCCTCAAATTTTTCCAATCGTTAATTTTATATATTAAACTTCTAAATCTACCTCTAATACCCTTTTTACCCTCAACTTCACTAGCCCATGAAAACCTATAAGTGCACCGTTTATAAATTCCAGTCCAGAAGTGGTTCACCTCTACATACTCGCCCTTTTTCTTCCTTAGCCATAGCCACTACAAATTTAATTAGAGGTTTCCAACTGAGCAAGCTCTAAAATGGAAAACACCAATTCTCAGAATCCAAACATGAACTTAGATGAAATTGAAAAAAGAATTAAGAAAATGAATTAGATTTGATTCCAATCCAATATTCCAATTTTCACAACACTATATCCTATAGGAAAACAAATTTCACCACACCCAACCAAGCAAAGCCAAACTAAAAAACAAAAAAAATGATAAATGAATTTGGTCTCGATTTCGATTCTCATGGCTTCTAATTCATTGATGATTCTTGGACCAAAATATGTTTAATCCCACTAGCACCCTTTGCTGCTTTAATTTCATTTGTCAAGAGGGAAGATGAAGTTAGATGGTTCAAGCACCATTTGGTTTATTCTGAGCTCCTTCCTCATCCTTTTTCTCTAGTGTGCAAGTTTGTTCGTGCATGTGTTGTTGAGAATTTTCAATTTTTGCAAACTTTTTCCCAACACCTAGAAGAAGAAATAAAAAACCTCATTTCTTTATCCTCATACAGTCTTAAACTTAAATGTGAGATGAAATTGAAGAGGTGGTTACTGAAGTCTAGGCTCTTTTTTTGTCCTTTGATTATGGTTGCATCTACGAGCAGTGGCGGAACCAGGATTTTTGGTTCAGGGGGGCAAGCCCGGAGGAGAGAGACGACGTCGCGGTTAGGTAAAGCTATAAATTAGGACTAATTCACACTAATTCAAAGATCAAGGAGCAAATCGTATGAGTTGGAAACGTTTGAGGACTAATAGTGCATTTATGCCATGTTAGAATATCCCTTAATGTAGAGGGAAAAACTACTCACTGGGTCCCTAATTTCTTCAGAGCCTACCTTATTGCCCCCTATCTTTATATTGCCCCCCCATCACCGTTTGGCGTTAGCAGTTGCTTAAAGCTAAAGGGACAACCACCAATTTGGTCCCTAATTTATTAAGCGCATGCCACATTGCTCCCCATCTTTATATTCTTCTATATTTTTCGGGGGGCAGTAATACTTATCTAATCTCCAATTTCTCTCGATATAAGCAATTTAGTACCCTATATATCAAAAGTTTCAAAATTTTCGGGGGGGTAGCAGCCCCCCCTGCCCCTTAATAGTTCCGCCATTGTCTACGAGCTTTCACTCCTGTCATGAGCGTGTATTTTGTCCTTTTATTCCATCAATGTACCATTCTTTCTTCATCCCCACTAGGTGCTTAGAAACCACCATACACTCTCCATAATAATGGCTAAAACCCCATGGTTAACTATTTGCCTCAAGATCTCTACTTTCTTATTTGCATTGACCATGGTGAAGTAAATGACTGGCACTTGAAGTTCAACTTGCACAATCTAGGACAACAAATCTGCACAAGCCTAGGTTTCTTGTTGTCGATTGAAAAGAATAATAGGCTGCCAAATCATCTTGAGGTGGGATGGAAGCTCAAGGAAGGGTTACCATAGTTGTAGCAACAACAAAGAGGAGAGGAATATAGGAAAAAGTGCTTAGGGTTTCAAGGAGATGTTGTCATTCATTCCGAGGATGGGTTACTTTAAGTGTGAGAAAATGGGTGGTCAGGATTGGTAAAAAAGGGCAAAGGAAGTGTCAATGACAGAGGTGGAGGCAAAGATGGAGATGGCAACGAGTGGCTTTTGGCAGAGAATGGCGAGAGGGAGTTGTAGGGTAAAATTGGGGAGGTTATCTCTTTGAGTATAAATATACGATTTAAAAGTTTAAGGCTTAGAATTGGTAATTGGAAAAACTTAAGGATCAAAGTTGTTATTTTAAATTTATTTTAGTATTATTTAATATCATGTCAGTATTTTTCATTCGATTTGATAGTTAAATTGATAGAAAGAACCAATTGAAGCACAGATTATGAGTTATGTAGCTTCATTGGACAAAACTAAAATTTTGGTTCTTATTTAGAATACGAAAATAAGTTATGGTATCTTCAGTATACTTTACCCTTAATAAGGAAAACAATTAGGCAAAAGAAAAGTATAGTACTGTAACAGGATGAACACTGGTATGCAAGAACACCCTTGTGCATTTTGTCCTCCCATTGTTCTAAAAGCACAACTCGATAAGCAGGGACCAAAACAAGTACTCAACTTGAGCCACTGGGACAACACAAGCATCCACTATCATAAAATATATAGTTAGAGAATAGGGCCTAACTTTGTGGTATAAGTCACACAAATTGTTCCGAAGACAAAAATTGGGATTAAGAGTGAAAAGTATTGCTTTTTAAGTTTAAATAGGTAAAAATATTGTAAAAATAAAAAAGTGAACAATAGTTGAGAGCAGGTACAATGACTCACAATAAAAGAATTATATGACTTAACTTTATAGAGTCAGTTAATTTTATGATTGTCAAACAAAATATGAAATGTACAGCTCTAATCCTAACTTTCTATTTTCAGTTAGGGACCAACCATTCAGAAACTTCTATCCATATCCATCTCATGAATTAATTGACTTTGCTAAATTGTTAATGACAAAAAATAAATAGCCATGATTATCTTGTATTATCTACGGTACATGATATTTACCCTCTTTTTTGGACATTTATAATATAAGTTTGACTCGACTTTTCGCATATCAATTCTTATATAAAAACTGTTGAAAAACAGTAGTAATACAATTCTTTTTAGACTAAACTTAATACGTTATTGTGCATTATCATATGTGTCGCGATTATTTGCCCAAAGTGACAATTTCCTAGAACTTTATACTTTAAGAATTTTAAAATGAGTTTGTCTCATTTTAGCTTGAATAAGTTAAAAAATCAATTAGAATTATTTTCTATTTATAAAAAACTAAATTATATATTTGATATAATCACTATATATATGATAATAATGCACAATAATGTTTTAAATTTTTTTTGATGAAATAATGCATTAATTTTAATCTAAAAGGAATTGGCTCTTATCTACCCGATGAGGTCAACCAATTTGCTTTCTAATAATGGATTGAGTATTAACATTTGTTAGTTTAATTGTGTATTAGTCCAAATATTGTTCTAGGTTTTGTATCTGTTTGTTTTTTTCTATTGGTTTGTAGGTTTAAATACTGGATATATTTTTATATTTTATATAGTTTTTTTAGTATAATATGGTATCTTAAATACTCTATGAACAACACAAGTTAAGCTTATTGTCTCTATGAAATTTAACATTGTATGTTATTAGTAGATGCTTGTATGGCTAATAGTTAATGAAAAAAAATTTCATAAAAAAATTGAGTAAGTTGGCAATATTAGTAGTTTTTTATAAATTTGTTGAAGAAATTCTTCACAAGGAACATTAGAACATGAGTTGTTGCCTATCAAAAAAGAAATAGAAAAAAAGAAGGTACATGTCTTGTTTGCTGGCGGAGGGCCCTGTTTCTTAGCAAACAAAGCACAAGTGGAAGTCTGGGAGAGGCCGAATTTCTTTATACAGACTTGTCCTCAGCATCAGGACCATTGATGGCCGATCGTAACAAGCGTGAAAAATTGATCAGAAATGGGGTGTAGGCAAAATAGCAGGTCACAGTCCAAGTTACCAAGCCCTACAACACACACGAATGTAGATGTCACGGCTTATTTATTATACAGATCTCAACATCACCTGTTGCTAGCTCCTAGCCTCCAACCCCCAACGAATTCTGTCTCTTCTTCCATAATTGAAGTTGGAAGTGGGGAATGAAAGTCACCTGTCCGTGAATCTCAATGTTTGCTTTAGGATAACACCAAAGGTGAAACATCCTGGACAACGAACCCGCCAATTCAGCTAAGAACAATTGAAGCAATTGAATTGGACACAACAAGAACGTAGCCAGGATTCTTGCTTAGGGGGTGGGACAAAGGTGCGGGTGTGAGTGTATTGTTCACTCGTTGTTCACTTAACTAAAATTTAGAAAACTAACAATTACCTCTTAAGGTTTGCCCTAATTTATAGTTTGTCTTCCTTTATTTTTGAAAACCTACACTTTGTCTCATGTTTCCTTTACACAGTTCAATAATAACTTTTAAAATTATAATTAAATTATATGATAATCATCTTTCAATAATTTCAATATCCTTAATATTTTCTTTTTGTAGTTAATAAACATTATAAATTATCAATTTTTTATTACTGTAAATGTATTTTCCTTCCTATAAATACATGTCAGTATTTTTTTACAGTCAGTTAGCTGTAAGAAAATATCAAAAATCGTGAGATTTTTGGAACATTAATATCGGCCAGTTTAAGTTAGAGTTTAAAAAATTGTTGTCAGACATTGTAAAGAAAGGATGTTGTAAAGTGTAGGTTTTTGAAAATAAAAAAAAATAAAGTATAGGTTAAATCAAACCATAAGAATATTTTTGTAATTTTCTTACTAAAGTTTTTAATTTACATAAGATATTTAAAAATGATAAAATCTATCAAAGCTCATCATTAATTTTATAATTTATAAATAAATACCTAACTTTAAAATTTTTACAATTATATATCATATTAACTATTATTAATAAATAATTTTAAAAAAGGATGGGAGGCTTTCCCCATCCATACATAGCTACGTCCCTGGAAAACATGAGGAAAATTAATTAGTCAGACGTTCATGGTACTAACCTCATCAGGGGAATTTCAGCTAAAGGGCAGCAGAGTCCCACAGCGGAGGCTAAGGTGAAGCCCAGCCATGTCCTGTCCAGAGAGAGCCACAACACCTCTGCCACCACTAACAAGATGTAGGCCTCAACGCTGTCCGGTACTCCATTTCTGTACATTTGGGCGCTCAGTTCAATAAACAGCACCAGAGCTCTGCAGACGTCGTACAACAACCCAACAGTCAACAGAGCAAATGTCTTGTGTCTTGCTTGGGAATAGGAAAAGAAGCACAATAGTACAGGTAAATTACGTTTATGGCCCCCAATCTTTATTTATTGTATCATTTTGGACCTAACCCTTAATTTTATGCATGAAAAATCTCTTACCTCACTTAAATATTTCATTTTCAACCTTTTATGGATGAAAAATGTTAATGTAGATAGAAAATGACACCCTAGCATGCCATCATCAACGATTTACCATGTGGCACAATAAATTAATTGTCATGGATGATGTGGAAAAGTAAGAAAAAAGTAAAAAAATTAAGAAAGTAAGAAAAAATTAAAAAAATAAATAAATATATTCTCTGCCACCTTCCTTGCAACCGTCAGTTACCCGCTTCGCTGCCTTTTTCACCATTTAACAACCTTCCACCACTACTATTTTCCCCCGATTCTATCTCTCCTGCCATTCCCACAGCCCAAATTGATCTCAATAATGGTCACCTTCTTCAACGGTGATACACGTTTTCAAATAGAATTTGAGATGGAGAAAGGATGCTAATACCCGTTTCAGACACAATAAGGGGTGTTAGGAAACGCGATCTGAAGAATCACGACGAAACACAAGGAAGAACAGTGAGGCAGTAGCATGAGGGCGTCAGCTCAGCATTGTGCTGGGCAAGAAGGAGGAGAGCGCAATGGGGAAGGAAGGGGAAGGAGTTCGTGTAGGACTGGTGGTCGATTTGGGAATCGATTTGGGCAGTCAATTTGAACGGTGGTCGGTGGTGGTGGAGCAAATGACTAGTGATGAATGAGCGGGTGACCGGTAGCAACTTTGCTTCTAACTGGTATAAAGCATATCTGATTCTCAAATTTGATTTTTTTTTTTCTTACTCTTTTAATTTTTTTAAATTTTCTTATTTTTCACATCATCCATGAAAAAATTGATTTATTGTGCCATGTGACATTTTTTGTCTACACAAACATTTTTTATTCATAAAAGGTTTAAAATAAAACACTTAAACATGGTTATAGATTTTTCATGCACAAAATCTAGGTTATGGTCTAAAATGTTATAATAATTGAATGTTAGGAGCTACGGACATAATTTACACCATGATAGTACGAAAAAATGAATAATTATAATTTGTCCCTTGATGTTTAGGTGAAATTACACTTTGCTCCTCTTATTTCAGAAATATACACTTTATCTCCTGCCTTTTTAATACAACTCGACAGCAACTTCTGAAATTACAGTAGTTATCTTTCAGTAATTTGAATCTGTATGATACTTTTTTTTTTATAGTTAATAGATATTTTAAATTATTAGCTTTTTCTTTCTATATTGCTTTCAGTTTTTGAAATAATATTTTTTAAATATCAATTAATCATAAAAAAATACTATATAAATTGAAATTACTTGAAGATAATAACCATATAATCTAAATTAAGATTTTAGAAATTGTTGTTGAACTATATTAAAAAAATAATGGTTAAAGTGTATATTTTTTAAACAAAAGAAACAATATATAATTTCACATAAATCTCAGGGGACAAATTATAATTAACCAACTTAAAAAGTACGTATCTGTTTACAAGCTATAAGTAGATTTTTTTTTTAATTCTGGTGAAAGAAATTGAAGGATCACACCTCTTGAAATTTTAAAAAAATACAGATAGAAAAATTGATAATTTAACATGTCTATTAACTATTAAAAAAATGCATACAAATTAAAATTACTAGAAAAATTGTTACCATAATGTCTAAATTAAGATTTTCTAGGAAATTACCGTCGGATTAATATTAAAAAATTATATAGGGGATAAAGTGTATATTTTTAGAATAGATGGAGCAAAGTATAATTTTATCCAAACCTCGTGGTTAAATTGTAATTATCCCTTTTATTTTCAAGTAAGTTTTGTCTTGTCTCATAAAACTAGCGAAGGCAGATGACTCACAAAAAAGAGGCCCCTGTTTTTTCTGGGCTTCCGTCTGGAATCTCAGGGGAGAGCTTCTCGTCCAGGAAGAGTTGCAGCAACCCAACTGAGGCGTAGAACAATCCCAGCAACGGAGGAACCTAGCCACACATAAATCACAACAGCGACAAAGAAAGAAAGAAAACAGTAATTTGAAATTTATAAGACCAGTTGCACCAAAACTACACAAAACAGTATTAAGACATGTACTACTGGGATGAAATTAAGAAGAGAGAGAGAGAGAGAGAGACAGCGAGACAGAGAGAGAGAGAGCATACCCAGTAGTTGGTGTGGAGGGGGCCAACGTTGAGAGCTCCATTTTGGTAAACCACCAGACTGACGCGGGAATGGAGGCCATCAATGAGGGGACCCAGGAAGAAACCCGAACCGAAAAGGGAAAGTGAAATGGAGGGCCAATTGCCTCTCGGACTCAGACGACTCCTCCTTCTCGGATTTTTCAGACTACAGTGAGCGGCCGACGGAGGAGGGTTTTGTCGGCGACTTAGTAAATTACTGGAGCTCACAGATAATAGGGTTCGCATGTTTGTCGCCCAGGGATCACCGACTCTGAGCCTGAGAATGAAGAAGATGGATTTTCCAATTACTACATCATTCTTTTTCTTCTAATTTTATTTTCTTGAATGTGGCAGGAAAAATAAGTGGGTTTCAGTTCAGTTCTCTGTATAATTTACCGGGTGTAGATACAAAAACAGTAGTACTGCAAAATCTAGACCACAAATTGAAAGAACAATACGCCAGAGGGCGACATGAGGCAGGTCTTTCTCTTTCCATTCCACATGCCAGTGGCCCAGATTGGCTCCCGTCCCATCGCTGAATCTGAATCCTGTACAACTAGTTTCTATATATGTGAAAGTTACAAGAACCTCCCTCATAGTTTGATTTAATCTACAGTTTGCCCCTTAATTTTGAAAAACTTACACTTTACCTCCTATATTTTTTACATTACCCAATAATAACTTTCTGAAACTGTATTTAAATTATACAATAATCATCTTCTAGTAATTTCAATCTCTTCAGTATTTTTTTTATAGTTAATAGACATTTTAAATTATCAATTTTTTATTTCTGTAAATGTACTTTCCCACCTGTAATTATATATTAGTATTTTTTAAAGGTCGGTTGGCTATAAAAAAAATATCAAAAATCTTGAAATTACTAGAGCATTATTATTATACCGTTTAAATACAGTTTTAGAAGTTGTTATCAGGCAATATAAAAAACATAGGGTGCAAAGTGTAGGTTTCACAAAATAGAAAGGGTAAGTTGTAGATTAGACCAAATCATAGGGGAAGCTTTTGTAATTTTCCCTTTATATATAAGCTTTTGTCTCCAAATTCAAAATTATATTAAGTATAAAAAATAATATATATTAAAATGATAAGCCTTCTGTGGTAGAGAAACATGTTTCCTTTTCCATATATAGAGAAGCAATAAAAACTATTAGATCTTAGGATAATAATTTTCATCATTGGATTAAAAAAAAATATGACCTCATTAAAAGGTAAAATAAAAAAATGAGATGAAAAATAGTAATTGCGATTGAAGGAAAAGAAAAACAGAAAATTTGAGAACACGTATGTTGAAGAAAAAAAAAGGTGTTGGAGTTTGAAAAGAAGTAAGTGATTTGGTTATGTTAATTCATGTTAGTTTACCTTCAATTAAAGCATTCACTGTGTCTTTTATCACGCACTGTTCATTTACATCTATACAATTTGAGCAAAACAACAAAACATGAACTTATGGATAAAAATGGGGGTAGTTTTTTTTTTTTGCAGTAGAACGCTAGTAGCAATACTTTATCTCGATATAGCAATCTCTTATATGTTCATGACAATTTCATGTCAATGAATAACATTTTTATGCTTAACATTTTGTTAGTTTGGAACAATAATTTTTAGATATGATATAGCATTTTATATGTATATGTATTATTGTATCTATTATCCTAGTTTTAACTATTGGTTATGTTTTCTAGAAATGAAGGACATTGATAATATAGGAGTGACACCCAAGGAAATTGTGTCTCATGAGCAAATTTTTAAATTTGTTAACCATGTAGAGATAGAGAGTGAAAATGAAGCAAATGATTGTGATGGGTTTTGGGAAATTAAAGATTGATGCTGTTAAAGAAATGGGATTTGGAAGCTTGTTTGATATGAGTGTAGAGAATGTGAGGGATGACCTGGTATGTTAGATGATGGATCATTTCGACACAAGTAAGCGCAGTATGGAAATTGAAGGTAATTTCTACCAAATTTCATCTACTAATTTTGAAGAGGTGATAGGGATACGTGATGGAGAGGATGATACTAATATTGAGAGTTTGAAGAACCTACCTAAAGAATTAGTTAGTCATTATTGGAAGAACAATGAGGATCGGTTTGTGATTGATCATCATGTTATGGAGATGAACATTAAAGAGGGCGAACTATGTGACAATTTTAAGATGTCGTTTGTGTTATTTACTTTGATGAATGTGATTTGCGGCCATAGTCACCAATATTTGAGGAAAGAGTTTTTAAAGGCTATGGTTAGTGTTGAAAGTATTTCTAAAAAAAAGTGGGCCACATTTGCTTTATCTATGTTGGTTAATACAATAAATGAGTACAAAGAAGATATGCCAAAACAAGTAGGAGGATATTTGTTATTCTTGCAGGTACGTGAGTAAGTAATGTCATATTTTTTGAAAGTGTTGTTTTATAGGTTATATTTCTTGATATATTTTTTTTCTTTTTTATGTAGTTGTTTTACCTACTTAAAAGTGGATGCAAACCAGTCTACAAGTCATATATTCATCTTTTGGTGTACTTTACCTAGAAGAAAATAGATGAATGGTTAAAAGGGCTGACATTAAAAAAGAATGGAAAGGTGTGTGATTAGTAATATTTATGGATAACTAGTAGTATTACATGGTAATATAATATTGTATTGGACTGATGTTTAAGTAATTGGTGGATGTAACAGGACATTGATGACAATAATGTTGATGGTAAGAAGGATTATAGAAATGCAGTACCAAAGGAAGGTGAAACTACAGATGTGCATGGTAAAAAAGATAACAAAGGTGAATCACCAGTAGCGCCAATATCTATGGAGCAATATGAGAAGCTAATGCGGGAAATGAGTGAACAAAATGCTGATATTAGAGTAATAAAAAGCATGTGGTGGCATTGAATGACACATAGAATGAGATGTGGAACAATATCACTCAGTTATTTATGAAGGTGCTTTCAAAGATTGACTTGTTAATGGAGGGGATTAAGGATCAGAATATGCAGTCATATCAAGAGCCATCAAGTGTTGATATTAAAGAGATGGGACATTGTGATGATGAAGGCCATAAATTTGAAGGAAGTGTGGACTTAAACTCAATGAAAGTTCAAAATGAAGAGGTCTTAGTAGAAGAGAATATGGAAACTGTCGGAGTTGATAATGTTCCAGTGAATAGGGAAGACAAAAATCCCATGGAGCGTGTCCTAGTCCATTCTCCTTTAAGTAATATTGCTAACCAAACTTATTCACCAAATGCACAGGTCCAAGTTGATGTATTAACCCCAATGCATAATTATGTGAATGTGGATGTCATATGGGTAGAAAATAAAAATGTTTCATCATCAAAAGGAAAAGAAAAGGAATCCAATAGTGTGCATTATACAGCAGTTGAAGTATGAGATAATGGTTGCATAAGGTGAATTAAGATAATGTAGGTAGTATGCTTACAATTTTGAACATTTGAGTATAATAAATTTATGCAGGAAAGGAAGATGAAGCTAGATGATGTTTATTGTATTCCTAGGTAAGCACAGGAACGAAAGCCTAGCAAGTTTCAACAGAGTCCGTACACTTCATTTTATGATAGGGAAAAAAAGAAAATATTATTTAAAGCAGGCATATTTACTCTTGAGCAATCTGTGACCATGTGATAATTGAAGCTGATACAGTACATCATAAACAACCAGCCCGCTAAGTTTGTATTCTTTATTCTTTTATTCGATTTAGAATAAAAATACGTTAATAAAAAGTTTATTTTTGGCATATATTCAAATATTGAATAGTATGATTGTATATTTTACAGTGAGGTGATTGCAAGTTTGGAATTTGGAAGCATAATAGGATATGACCTTTAGAGTTTGCTTCTAAACAAAAAGTTACTTGATTCGGTTATAGATTTTTTTCTGAGATGTTGGCTGATATAGACCAAAAAAGCTCATTCAAATTAACTTTTAGTTGGTTTTTCCCATGTTGTTTTTCGGTAAATTTTGAAATGTTTTACAAAGTTACCATGTCATATCTTATTATTTGAGGTATCTAATACTTTTTATTGATGTTATGGAATTAGAAAATGACATTTTCTAAAGAGCAAGATTACGGTGACTATTTGAGGATGTGATTCCATGATTGCTTTATTATGAGTTCATTTGAAAGTTGCATAAAGGTACAACATGAACTTAAGACATGACATTTTCTTGGTATAGAATAACCAAGTATTTGTGTGATATAACATGTTGTCATATGTACTTTATTTTGTTAGTTCTAGCGACAATATATGCCTCTGTCTTGTTGGTTTGTTGCATGTATATAGATTTATCTCCCTGTGTTGGATTGTGATGTAGAGCACTTCTATCTCATGATTGCAAATATGTTATTACATCAATGGGAGGTATGTGATTTACTTGGACCAAATGGACCAATGGATAAGTACAAGAAAGATGCACAATACTTGGTATGTATTGTGAATTATAAAGAGTAAATTGTCTTATGTATAGTTTTTGTAAGGATATAAATATTTGATGTATAATAATCTCATGCAGGCATGTTTGGAAAAGGCTTAACTTCAAATGTATGGATTTTAGTGGGCGGACTGTGATTCAAACAACTACTTCAATGCAACCAAATGGGGTTGGTTGTAGTATATCTGTATGCAAGTTTATGGAAAAACCTTTTGAAGTGACATTGTTTGGTAAAAGGGTTGATTAGAGGAAATGAGAGTTTAGTGAGATAAGGGTAAAAATGTTACTTTAGATAGTGAATTATGGTGGCAATTTGAATCGGGAAGCCGTATACTAGAAAGCAGATAAATAGTTTAAGTCTCTAAAGTAAAATGTAACACCAACGATATTGGATGTTGGTTTAGCTGATGGTCGAGTTTAAAGGAAAAGAGGTCCAAAGAAATGAGGAAAACAAAATAAGAAGGAGGAGATAGATGGTGAAAAGATAAGAGTGAAACAATTAAAAGGCCAATCGTATTTATATTCCGATTTAGATGATTTTCCATACCAAGAACACAAAGAGATAACTAGTATGTAAGTTAAGGCTCCCTGTATATAAAACAAGAGAACTTAAATGAAAATAAATGGTATGTAAAGAAATAAACGGTATTTAAGTTTTGGTATTTGGTATGTAAAATAATGGTACTGGAATGAAAATAACCGGTATGTGAAGAAATAACTGGTGTGTAATTTAAGTCTACTGGTATATAAAAATGAGGATAATGGTATGTAAATTTTTTATATGTAGAGAAATTAGTGGTATGTAATTTGACAGACAACCGGTATATAAAATGAGAGTGATGGAATGGAAATAGACACATACAAATAAACTTTATTTACGTTTCGAATGAAGTATTTTTACATACCGTAGTACAATTGAAAATAACCAGCATGTAAAGATATAACTAGTATGCAACATGAGGCCACCAATATATAAAATTAGGGTACTAGAATGCAAATTACTGGTATATGAAGAAATAACTGGTATGTATTTTAGGTTGTTAGGATGTAAAAATCAGGATCCTGGAATGTAAATTTTTTGTATATAAAAAAATTGTTGGTATGCAATCTCATAGGTGCCTAATATATAAAATGAGAGCAATGGAATGAAAACACGGTCATACCAAGACAACATATTTATCTTTTGAGTGAGGTACTTTTATATACCATAGTACAGTTGAAAATAACCGGTATGTAAAGATATAACTTGTAGGTAACATGAGACACTTGGTATATAAAATGAGGGTACTGGAATGAAAATTACTGGTATGTAAAGAAATAGTTTGTATGTAATTTAAGGTTGCCGGTATGTAAAAATTAGGCTCCTGGGATATAAATTTTTTGTTTACTCGTATGTGAAGAAATAGCTGGTATGTAATTTAAGGTTGTGGGGATGTGAAAATCAGGATCCTGAGATTTAAATTTTTGGTATGTAAAAAAATAGCTGATATATAATTTAATAGATGCTGGTATATGAAATGAGGGCAATAGAATGGAAACATGGACATACCAAGATAACATATTTATATTCTGAGTGAAGTACTTTTACATATCGTAGTACAAATGAAAATAACCGATATGTAAATATATAACTGATAGGTAACATGAGGTCTTCGATATATAAAATGAGGGTACTGGAATGAAAATTACTGGTATGTGAATAAATAGTTGGTATGTAATTTAAGGTTGCCGGGATGTAAAAGTCAAGATCCTGGGATTTAAATTTTTGGTATGTAAAAAAATAACTGATATGTAAAAAGCACATGCTGAAAGATCAAATTTACATTCTGAATGAGGTACTTTTATGTACACTCGGACAATGACATTATATTATTAATTGTAGATCATATTATTAATTTCTATGTTGATATTGCTATTACAGTTATATAAATTTTTAGTTAGTCATAAATTAATTATTGGCATAGTTTTCCCACATATTTTTCTTAACTAAAATTCTGTTACCTTACTATGACATTATATATACAAAAATGGCAAATTTTACTATCAATATGACTTTTTTCAAATTTAAAAACAATGATGTTGTTCATTAGATTGGACCTTATAATGACATTTCCTTGGACAATAAAAGCGTTATCTTTATCGAATAAGAAAATTTCATAATAAATAACAATAATATCTACTTTTTATTGGAATCTCTAAATCCTAAATTTCCTTTTTCTCAACATATTAGACATTAATTTCCTTTTTTCAACATATTATACATTAGTTTCATTTTTCAACATATTAGACATTAATTTCCTTTTTTTATTTCATATTTTCATCATTTCCTACTCAAACTAAATGATATCATAAATTTGTTCTTCTTGTGTGTGCTAATGATTCTAAATTTCACACTTTGTTCATTTTTACATTCTCTTTACCTTGAATTCACATGTAAACTTAAATTACAATTACATTGTGCTTACATTACAAACTATATGTATTACCTAATATACTCCACTTAAATACTCTTATAGCGGCTTATACTTGTTACTCACATATTCGATCACAACATGCTCAAATTCTACCCACTATAGAGCACTAATACTTTTCACTAATTTGTTATTCGATTGTTCACTTGTGTTACTCCGTTCATTTATACGTTATTACAAGATAATTAATATTATGTTGTATTTTTATACAACTTAATAACATTGGTTTGGTCATTTTCTTATCTCATTTTTTAATATATGATTTATTTTATAACTTTTATACCATTTAAATATTTTCATCTATATTTTATTATCATTCCAAATACTCACATATGCAACAAATGTAGTCAAGTAGTGCAACATTTTTTCTTATATTTTTATGCCTTTTTTTAAACTTACAAATTCATATATGTACATATTTTTTACTAACAAAACATAAATTTGATTATTTATTCATATTCCTACTTTTCCTGCATTTATTATATTATTTAATAAATTTTAATATTTTTTTATTTATTATTTAATTTTTAAAGTGTTTTACATATATGTTACCTGCTTAACAGGTTAACAGGTTATAATGAGACATGTGGCACTATTATAATACTTTTTTATGGATGCATCACTTCCTTTCTTCTCTACCATAGAATTGTCCTAAAATGATATATAAAAATTAAGAAAACTGTAATTATTAGAACACAATTTATCAACAAAAAGTTTAAAATATAAAATACCCAATTTTGCAACAAGATAAAGAAGAAAAAAATAGAAAATAATGTAATAATCAATTTCTAAAAATAATCAATAAAAATATTTTCCACGACCGTTAAAACTTTACAAGTACAAATAAATTGGTGCTAGTATGCGCATTAATCTTTAAGGAATGCATGGTCACCATGAAAGGGTAAAGCTGGACTTAGGAACATGTCCACATGTACACCTCACATGTGATCTTTATTCAAGGGTACTATAAATTAGGATCATATGCAGTTTGAAAACTTATCAACGCCACGAGAATAAAACATTTGGCTAGAAAATAATGTAATAACCTATTCAAAATGTTAATCAATAAAAATGAATACTGGTTAACACTTTATATTAAAAAAGCTTACTAAAAATAGTAAATACAAGTTTTTATCAAGTGAAATTTTAAAGGAAAAAAACTTTGCAAGTAGGCATGCCTAAACATTGCCACAGGACTATATGCATTTAAGATTATATTTACGTAGGCCATTGCATCAGACTTTTTGCTTTGTTGTGTTACAAAAATGGGTGAGTATAATAGGAATCTGAGTAGCGTTGCACTGCAAGGGGAAAAAAAAAAGATGATTACAAAAAGCTCATGCGTGCTAAATGTAGGATCACAAAGGTTAGCTATTAACCAAAACATTATGAATTGCAGCACGGGACAAGAGAGATAAGGAAAAATAATTACGAATTGCAGCAATAGACTAAACAAAAGGAAAAGAAAGAGATGAATTAGTGTGTGGTCACCTTTGTGAAAAAAGGGAAGTGTGACAACCACAAGATTGGAAAATGTGATATATGTAAAAAAAATAAAAACAAGGAGGATGGGAATGTAAAAGTGCAAAATTGTCCATGATGAGAATTTAAAAACAAAAGAGAAGGAAATATAATTTTACAATCTTGAACAACAAAAACTGAACAAAATTGACACCAAATGTGCTAGAGAAAATTTGAGAAAGAACGGAAGATGCCCTAACTTCAAACACCAACACCAACAACAACAACAACAATAATAATAACAACAGCTGACAATGGACAAAGAATCCTATCATGAGGATCACTCAAACAATACAGACGAGTTCGTTTCACTTTAATCTAATTCATATGGGTACATTTTTTGTGGGTCAAAATTAGGTTAGGTTCGGGTTGGAAGGACCTGCGAGATTGGTTATGAAATTGGGCCTTATTTTGGTGTTATTTACGCTCTGATGCTATATGTGCCTTCTTTTGTCTCTCAGCAACAAGCACAACAGAGAAATGTTGATGGTTTGCTTCCTTCCTTAATTCTAGCTTTGCTGAATAAGGTATAGCCACAATTGGGTTCTTTTTGCATCGGATCCACTATGGGTGAACCGGACCTGGCATATTAGACGAAGGCAAACCGGATCCACTGTGGCCAATTGCTGCCGCCGTTGAACTCACATGCACAAAGCCGGAAAACGGCCACAAAAGGCTGATTAGCTCCAGTCGGAGCACTTTAGCCTGTGGCATGGCGATGATCAGATCCAAGAGCATCTTGAGCACTGGCGAAGACTTGATTTCGGCCTCAAGCCCTGGCTTTCTACCTCTTCACCCATAAAGTAGGGCTTTTAATGGCAGTTCATGTTTGTCATCACGACCGGTGAGTGTGAAGGATGTATTAATTGTGACAGATGCAACAATTGTGAGGATTGAGTGGTATAAAGTTCGCATTGGCGTGAGGGATGCAGGATGCAGAAATTATGAAGGATACAGAGATTGTGAAGGATGCAACGATTGTGAGCGTTGGTGATTGTGGGTGTTGGCAAATGTAAGTGTTGGTAATGGCGATGGCATGAGGGCTGGTGTGAGGGATGCAGCGATTGTGAGGGATGGCGTGAGGGTTGGTGTGAGGATGGCGATGAGTGGCGTAAAGTTGTAAATACATTGAAAATAAGGGTAAGTTCATAACTAGCCAGATGAGTTGTCTTGACCTGCTCACAAATCTGATCCGACCCGTGTTTAATGGGATCTCATTAATTTGGTTTAAATGAAAACGAACTCGCCCTAAAACTCAGCATGAAATATGTAATTTCAAAGAAAGAAAAAAAATAAGAAAGAAACAATAGACAAAATGACTCTAATTTCACTAGAGAAATGTACAGGTTAAACACTAAAAAGATACTACGGATACGGTGCGCATATGTTCATTTGCACATAGGCAAGTAAATGACACATTTACCCCTAGTTATTGTATCTAATTACTGCCATATCCCACAGGTCAGTTCGTGAGATCTGAGAGTTCCAGAACCTTCGTCCTCTCCGATCTCCATGCTCGACGCCGACGGCAGCCCGTGACAATGCTCGAGTCAATGAAGATCTGAGAGAGCAGCCAGGGGCGAGGCGTTGCCAGATTAAGGCCAAGCGCGGCGAGCGGTCAGGCTAGGATACACTTATATCCGAATGTTTTTGAAGTTTTTTACACTATGATTTCGGATGGAAGTGCGGGTTTTGTTGTTGTTGGAGACGGCGAGCCTTTGGATATTGAGTCGTTGATTTCTTTTTCTGATGAGGATGTCGCTGATTGGTTCTGTGGTTATGGCGGTGACGGCAATGGCGGCGAAGGTGATGTCTGTGCTAACGAAGTTGGCGATCATACAAGTTTTTTTACTTGTTGTATTTAAGTATCCAGCATTCCTTGTGGACATTTTTTCATATTGTTTTAGACAATTTATGGTGCAGTATCTGGACATGTTTCGTCTGGTTGTGATGGATGTCAGTCTATGAGTGTGGAAGTTGATTCAGGTATTATTTGGTTGCTTGTGTAGATTTTGTTCGTACATTTTGGTTGTAATGCTTAGACGTTTTGGGAATAATGCTTTGACACTCTTTGCTGTAGGATGTGGACATCTTTTGTCTGGGAGTGAAGGACTTCGATCTACAAGTGTTGAAGTAGACTCAGGTTGTGATATTGGTTTTTTACTAGACACTTTATGTATACTGTTTGGACACATTTGGACTTATTTTTAGACACTTACCTGTGCAGGTAGTGGACGGTTCTATGAAATTGAATCAGGTAGGATTTTGGATTTTTTTGAAGATTTCCTGTTTGTCTCATATGTGTTTTGTTTATTTCATGGTTTGTTTTTGTTTTGTATGGCAGTTAGTGCAGTTGGTGATGTCACATTATCTGTTGGTTCTAATTTTGTAAATTCTGCTGATGATGTTACCTGGGTTAGAGCAACCTTTGATTCTGTAGATGAGGCTGAGTTTTTTTTTAAGAGTATGCTATTTCTAAAGGTTATAGTATACGTTGTGCAAGGAGTGGATATAGGGGTGGTAGAAAGGATGATGCACTTTACCACAAGGAGTTCCTCTGTTCCTATGCTGGTTTAAAGTCTGATAGTGTTAAGAAAGAGGCTGCTGAACGTCGTAGAGTTGATAAGTGTAGTAATTGTCATGCGGTGATACATGTTAAGTTGAGCGATGATGGATTGTGGGTATGTCATGCTCATTTAGGACAGTATAATCATTCATTTGTTGCTGTTAGGCAGCGATATTTGTTGCGGTCAGCTAAATTTTTGAATAAAGATATTTTCACAGCTGTTGTAGATTTGATGGGGAATGGGATTAGACCTGCAGATGATATTAGGGTTATATCAAATGAAGTCGGTGGGCTTGAGTCACTTGGCTTGACTAAACAAATGTTTTACAATTACTTATTTGCTGAGCGTGCATCTGAATTGGATATTAGGGATGCTTCGCTGCTGCTTGATACTTTTAAGCGTAGGGCATCAGAAGATGTTGATTTCTTCTATGAGGTGCTAGTTGATAGTGAAAACAGATTAAGTAGTTTTATTTGAATTGATGAAGTGATGAAGGCTGATTATACAACATTTGGTGACGTCGTTGTGTTTGATACTACATTTCGAACCAATCGGTACAATATGTTTTGTGTTCCGTTTATTCAATTAAACAATCACAAACAGAATGTTGTTTTTGCTGTTGCTTTTCTTGTGGGGCAGAAGAGGGAGCACTTTGTTTGGTGTTTTGAGTGTTTTAAGAGGGGCATGGGTGGAAAGCTTCCTCAGACAATTATGACAGATCAGGATGGTGCAATTGGATCTGCAGTTGACCATGTTTTCTATGATGTTCAGCACAGATTATATCTGTGGCATATTTGTGAGAATGCCAAGAAGAACATCAAGGGCTTGATGTGCATTGAAAGTTTTTCCAAAATATTTTATAGATGTTTGTATCATTGTGCTACTGCTAGTGAGTTTTATGATGCATGGTCAAAGATGCTTGGAAGTTTCAACTGTTGTAATGTGGGATGGTTGAAGAACTTGTATGCAGCAAGGTTTAAGTAGTGCCCAGCACTATGCAAGCACGTTTTCTCTACAGGTAATTTCACTGTGTAATTTATGCATGATTAATGGACATTTTGAATATAATGCTTAGCCAATTTGTTTGATATTAACAGACACTTTGTGTACGTTTTTACTGCAGGGCTTTGATCATCACAATGTAGTGAAAGCACAAATAGTGTTCTGACATCGCTTGCAAATAAGCAAATGGGTTTGTTTGCTGTTTTCACTGCTGTTGAGAACATGTTGAAAGACTGGAGAAATAAAGCACTTGAAGAAGATTTTCAAAATATTGGAGTGGTGAATGTGAAGGCTGAACACTCAAAGATATTGGTTGATGCTTCTAAGGTATACACTCGTAATATCTTGAAAGAGTTTGAAAAGAAATTATTTGTTGGTGTTTTTGCTGAGTCAAAGGCTGTTTCTGAGGTTGGTGGTGTCATTGAATATGAGGTTTTGGTTGGGAATCAAGATTGGAGGAAATTTAATGTTAAGTATGATGCTACTTCATTGTCTGTGTCTTGTTCATGTATGTTGTTTGAGGAGAGGGGCTTGCTTTGTTGCCATTCATTGCATGTGTTGAATGTGAATAATGTGCATGAAATTCCTAAGCAGTATATACTTCACCGTTGGACCAAGGAAGTAAGGATTGCTGTGGATCAGGATGAAAAATATTTGTGTGGTGATGCATTTTCTACAATTGCTTGGCGTACTAACATGATGAGGGGATTTTTATCATTGGTGATTGAGTGTCAAAAAGATCAGGAATGTAGGTATGTGTGTGAGCAAGGACTGTTGTCAATGCAGAAGCATATTTTGAAGATGAAGGCTGGAACTGCCAGTGCCAGCAAAGAGTGTCAGACAATTAGCAGTGCTGGGTCTTGTTGTGAAATGGATGTTTTGAATCCTGCGTTTGTGACATCTAATATATTTGGATCAAAGCGGAAGAAGAGTGGAGTGGATTTCAACCGTGGCCATGGATGTAGGGGCAGGGGCAGGGGCAGGGGCAGTGGTAAGGTTAGTGGTAAGGGCAGGGGTGGTCCAGTATAGTGTTCGATAGGAATAGTCAAAGTGTCTATAAACCATTGTTGAAATGTCTACAGAGTTAAATTCACAGTTACAGCTGAAGTTTATTGAAATGTCTACAGGTTATTTGTTTACAGTACACATAAAAAATATAGTGTGATAGTGGAATTGTCTAGAGAATTAAGTGGATATGGGAATGATAAAGACTATGGTTTCTACAATATCAATTAATTCTTTTTTATTTACAATACTAGTTCTTAATTTACAATGTGTGTAGAATAATACATATTTCAAATAAAATATAATATATTTCAAAGATAATATAATATTTATATGTTTGGAGCTGTCCTTTTTAAGAACTTGCAAAATAGTTTTGCTTCGCATCTCCACATACAAGGCTTATAGCAAATTGGGCTTGATATGTACGCTTCTATGTCAGGGAGATTTGACCTATTATGTGGTGATTGACAATCTTTAAGATTGTGTCCGATGGCAACAAGCCTTTTGTTAAGCGCCCATAAGCGAGTAAATGTTTGTCGTACAAACCTTCGACATTCAGCAATCTTCCATGGCTTTTGCCTTCCATTTTTTCCCTCGATGATAAGAGACAATAATTCCATTGCTTTGGTCTTTTCATGTTCCTGAAATGGTGATATGATTGCTATTATTCCATACAAGTATTAGGCCTTACTATTGCCCTTTTCGGCTGCTCTTTTGAGGAGTTTGAGCCCTTCGTTTCATTTATAGTTATAAAATATTGAGCGCTACCTTCTTCGATTTTTTCCCTCGATGATAAGAGACAATAATTCCATTGCTTTGGTCTTTTCATGTTCCTCAAATGGTGATATGATTGCTATTATTCCATACAAGTATTGGGCCTTACTATTGCCCTTTTCGGCTGCTCTTTTGAGGAGTTTGAGCCCTTCGTTTCATTTATAGTTATAAAATATTGAGCGCTACCTTCTTCGATTTTTTCCCTCGATGATAAGAGACAATAATTCCATTGCTTTGGTCTTTTCATGTTCCTGAAATGGTGATATGATTGCTATTATTCCATACAAGTATTAGGCCTTACTATTGCCCTTTTCGGCTGCTCTTTTGAGGAGTTTGAGCCCTTCGTTTCTAGTGAGCGAACCTTCTTCTGTCAAGGCATCTGTATTTTCAACTTCCATGCACCGTTGGTGGATATAACACTCTTTTGGGCGAAATGGTCTGAAAGATAAATCATTTATGTTCAACCTTTGGTACACCAACTTATCATCTGCAGCCTTGTGAAAGACCTTGCAAGATTGTGCAGCGTTGCTAAGGTCATTGATGGATGAAGCACCAACATTTGAGAGTATCTCAGTAAGCATATCATGTGGTAATGATTGAATTGTTTTTTGGAGGGTATGCTTGGAGATTTTCTTGCTCGGTTTCAAGTTGTCCATTTTTTAAACAAGTGTGTAGGATGAAAAGGTGTTGAAAACTTAAAACATGGTTATGGTTGCACATTTTATAGGTGATGCATAGGTAATGTTTGGTCGGTTATATTGTGTATTATGAAGAGACGTCAGACTGTTTCGTTTTGCGAACATATGTGCTGCTTCGGTCCTTAGGCGCCTTTTCGTATAATTATGGATTAGATATTTAATTGATTATGTTTTTATCGAGTAATAATTTATGTAGTGATCCAAGATTATGCAATTATGTTTTTAATACGACTAAGAATTCATGTACTCAACCAATCGTATAATTAAGGATTAGATATTTAATTGATTATGTTTTTATCGAGTAATAATTTATGTAGTGATCCAAGATTATACTGTTATGTTTTTAATACGACTAACAATTTATGCACTCAACCAAGTTATATATTATGAGTGTTTAAACACTTTAATTACTGTTAGTACACACTTTGTTAATCTATAGAAGACACTTTTGCAAAATTCGTACTGTATATAAAGCAACTGTTTCAGACACTAACAGTAACAAACAATACGATTAACAACTACTTTGTCCTATAAGAAGACATATCACAAGCTATGAAACTACTTCCTAGACATATAAGAAGACAACTATTTTGTGCATGCTAGCAATCTAACTTGTAAGCAACTGTCACATGTTAACTACATGTTATCTGTAAGTCAAGTTAAGCAGCTTTTGCATTTTGTAGTCTATTTGCATTTGTCAAAACAGTATCTTTCACCTGGTTGTGCGGATGCAACATTAAAGTAGCTGCAATTTGCATTCTGTACTTATTCATGATTTCTTTCTGCAAAGTCAAAAACAATAAGTGTATAAGTAGTAATTTGATAGTGCATGAAGAAGACATTATAGATGTTATAGTTGTTACCGGTCCCAGGTCAGAAACAAACGGTTGGCCATGATATAATTCCATATGTTTCATTGCAAAAATGGCACAATCTTTTGCATTCCTCATGTACTGCCTGTAGGTCTTTTTCCACAGCAAAGAAACAAATGTGGGTTGGTATCTTCCAATTTCAGATGCAAGGGGATGTTCCCAGGAGTCAAGCCATTTGCTGATGATTTGTCTCTGTTAAAAGTAAACGGTGTTAT
>SMDT01001792.1:0-68915 GCA_005392925.1 Aquilaria sinensis
AAAAGCGGAAATGGAAACAGTAGAACTTATCCCAGGACAATCTACCCGAATAGGGAAGAGCTTGACCGAAGGTGAGAAGGAAAACCTTGTATCCTTTCTGCTGAAAAATAAAGATCTGTTTGCCTACTCGCCGAAAGATATGCCAGGGGTAAACCCTGGCATAATACAGCATAGCCTCAAAGTAAGCCTGAAAGCAAAACCTGTCCGGCAAAAGAAACGAAGCATCTCGGCCCACAAGAGCAACTTTGTCAAAACCGAGGTCCAGCGTCTGTTAGACGCCGAAGTCATCAGGGAGGTGAAGTACCCCGAATGGTTAAGCAACGTGGTCATTGCCACAAAAGAAGGTAGCAGCAAACTCCGGATGTGCATCGACTTCAGAAACTTGAACGATGCTTGCCCAAAAGACTCATACCCTCTGCCGCCAATAGATCAACTGGTAGATTCAACCGCCGAATATGGGCTCCTTAGTTTCCTAGACGCCTTCTGTGGCTACCATCAAATAAGGATGGACCCCAAAGATGAAGAAGAAACCGCCTTCATCACCGAGGGAGGAACATACTGCTATGTCAGAATGCCCTTCGGGCTAAAAAATGCAGGAGCCACCTACCAAAGGTTGATGAACAAGGTCTTTAAAGACCAAATGGGGAGAAACATGGAGGTGTATGTTGATGATATGATAGTCAAGAGCAAACTGCCTGGCTATCACGTTGCAGACCTAGAGGAAACTTTCCAAAAGCTCAGAGCCTTCGGGATTCGGCTCAATCCTGAAAAGTGCATCTTCGGGGTAACCTCGGGAAAATTCCTTGGGTACATGGTATCCGAAAGAGGCATTGACGCTAATCCCGAGAAGATTAAGGCGCTGCTTGAGTTTCAAACTCCTGCCACAGTCAAAGACGTGCAGAGGCTCACCGGAAGAATAACCTCTCTGAGCAGGTTTATTTCCAAGTACGGAGATAGGTGTCAACTCTTCTTCAAAGTCCTCACAAAGGCAGCAAAAATGGAAGGCTACCTCGGAAGGAATGATCGTCCTTGGGACGAAGATTGCCAAAAGGCCTGGGAAGAACTCAAAGTCTACTTGGCTAGCCTGCCGACTCTGCGACAACCTCGGGAGGGAGAGCCCCTCGTTTTGTACCTCGTTGTCACGGAGAAAGCTGTAAGCTCGGTCCTCGTGAAAGAAGAAGGGCCAAAGCAATGGCCAGTCTATTACGTCAGCAAATCCCTGCATGGCGCCGAAGTCAGGTACCCTCTGCTTCAAAAAGCTATGTACGCCTTGGTGCTTGCAGGGAGAAGGCTGCGACCATACTTTCAGGCTCACCCCATCGTTGTCCGAAGTAGTCTACCCCTACGGGATGTTATGAAAAAAGTTGATCATTCGGGAAGGCTCTCCAAGTGGTGCATAGAGCTTGGCGAACACGAAATCATATATGAACCTCGGAAGGCCATAAAAGCTCAAGCACTGGCAGATTTTATCGCCGAAATACCCACCACTAAGGAAAGCCATTTGGATCCAAACGGAGGTGAGCCAGAGTGGACCTTGCATGTTGACGGAGCCTCGGGATCCGAACACCAGGGAGCTGGAGTAATTATCAGAGGACCCGAAGGCCTAGCGGTAAAGAAGGCTATCAAGTTCAGCTTCAGCGTCACTAACAATGTGGCTGAGTATGAAGCCCTCATAGCGGGATTACGCTTGGCCAGAAGGATTGGCGTGAGAAACTTAAAGGCTCACAGCGATTCCCAGCTGGTAGTTCGGCAGACGGCAGGAGATTATGGGGCGAAGGACCCAATCTTGGCAAAATACCACGAGCTGGTAGCAAAGCTCATCCAAGAGTTTGACGCCGTACGGATCGAAAATGTACCTCGACGGAATAACACTGAGGCAGATTGCTTGGCGAAGTCAAAAACATACACCGAGGTGCTAGATTACCCGAGCATCTCAGTGCTGAGCATAGCGACCTCGGGAAAGGGATGGAAAGATCCCATAAAAAGATACCTCGCAGAAAATGTGCTCCCTGAAGACCCCGGCGACGCTGCAAGACTGCGAAGACGCTCCGGCCGATTCTTCCTGATTGGCGAAGAGTTATACCGACAGGGATATGCAAACCCGCTGCAAAGATGCGTGGATGAAGAGGATACTGAAATGGTCCTTGAAGAGGTCCACGAAGGCATGTGTGGTTCACATATTGGAACTGATGCCCTTGCGGCGGTGATACTTCGCCAAGGATACTTCTGGCCTACCCTGAGAAAGGATGCAAGGCAGTTCGTCCGAAAATGCGGAAGTTGCTAGAGACATGCGAACATCCAGAGGGCACCCTTGGAAATGGTAACCTCGGCTGACTATCCTTGGCCCTTCGCAGTCTGGGGTATAGACCTTATTGGGCCACTCCCCTCAGCGCCCGGAGGCGTGAAATTCTGCGTGGTAGCAGTAGACTATTTCTCCAAATGGGTCGAGGCAGAACCCCTAGCAACTATCTCGGCAAAAGAAGTGCAAACGTTTGTGTGGAAGAACATAGTATGCAGATTCGGCATACCGAGGGTACTAGTGGTTGATAATGGATCCCAATTCATAGACAAAGGATTCCAGGAATTTATCAGCGACCTCGGAATAAAGATGCACTTCGCCCCAGTAGCTCACCCCCAAAGCAACGGGCAGGTGGAAGTATCTAATAGGACCATAAAAGATGGCCTGAAAAAGAGACTGGGGGAAGCAAAAGGGAAATGGCCAGGAGAACTCCAAAGCGTATTATGGAGTTACCGAACGACGCCCCGAAGAGCCACAGGGGAGACTCCCTTCTCACTCGTCTTCGGTACAGAGGCTATTATCCCAATAGAGATAGTTCAACCTTCAGTACGGGTGCAAGTATTTGATGAAGGTGGAAATGACCTCGGCCTCAGAACCAAGCTCGACCTCGTCGGCGAACACAGAGAAATAGCCGAGCTGAGAAGAAAAGCTTTTCAGCAAAGAGTGGCCGCGGCTATAAACTTACGGGCCAGGCCAAAAGAAATCAAGAAAGGAGACCTCGTTCTCCGAAAGGCTGACTTTGCGCCCCGAAGGCCATCCCACGGAGTACTTCGCGCAAACTGGGAAGGACCTTATCTGGTCCTCGCCGAAGTACGAAAAGGCGTGTACAAACTTGGCGATGCCGAAGGCGAAGAATTGAAAAACACTTGGCATTCAGACGCCTTGAAAAAATTCTACGCCTAAGCTTGAGCAAAGGAATCATACTGTACGAAAAATATTCTAAGTACAGAAGTGTCTTGAGAAAATTTCTTAAGTGCAGAATTGTACAGAATTCCGTGAAGATGCTCGCCACAAGCGCAGATATGACTTTCCGAAGTCCCTTGAGCCATAACGCTCGGGAAAGATGGGAAAATCTTCCAGCGGTACTCGCCATAATAAGCACAAATATGACTTTCCGAAGTCCCTTGAGCCATCACGCTCGGGAAAAATGGAAAACAAAAATTCTCGCAAAAGGTTTCTTAAGTCTCTTGAGCGAACATGCTTGGGACAAGGGGAAATGAAAAATTTTTTGACTAAGGGGTTTCCGAAGTCCTTCGAGCGAATGTGTTCGGGACAAAATGGAAATGCAAAAACCTGCAAAAAGACTTAGTCAAATTTTTCAGACTTTCCAAAAAGCCTCTTGAGCAAACAGGCTCGGCCAAGGGAAAGATCTTTCACAGTTAGTCAAGTTTCTTTGATCGCAGGTTTTTCGAAGTCTCTTGAGCAAATGTGTTCGGGGCAATGGAAATAAAGAAACTTGCAAAAACACTTGGCCAAAAAAGATCTTCATTTACAAGAAAGCTAGCTTACAAAGAAGAAGTGCCCGAAGAAGGAGTACAAAAATAAAGAAGAAAAGGGAAAAGGAGCCCTAAAACAGCCTAAGGGTTCTCGGCGTCCCGAGAGCCACCCGCTTCCCCATCCTTTCCCACCACCTTCGGCGCCGGAAGTGAGGGAGGAAGATTCAGGTGCTCGATTTTTGACCAGGACCACCGAGGCCCCTCGGGAATGTTCAGAGCCTCCAAAAAAGAGAGGTCCAGACCTGGGAACCTCTCAAGAACTTGATGCCGAGCAAGGCAGAATCGGTCCTGGAACGCGACCTTGTTCATTTGGTCAGACTTGTCCTTCTCAACCTCAAGGTCCTCGAGCTCGTCCTGCAGATCCGCAACCTCCTTCTTCAGAGCCTTTATCTTCTTCTTTTCAGACTCCTTCTTCAAAGACTTGACCTCGGCTTGAAGGGCGCTCTTCTCAGACAAGAGCGTGACTATGAGATTGTCACCAGCTGACTTATCTTTGAGAAGGTCTTGGTTTGCAGCAAGCATCCCCGCCACTTGATCGCGGAGGTCAGCTATCTTTAGGGAGGAGTCCTTCTCAAAGTCTTCCTTTTCCTTCCGGAACTCCTCCCGAAGGGCAGCAACTTCCTCCTTCGCAGCATCTGCCAGCTGCTGGTTCTTGGCGGTCAATTCCGAGAACGTGGCTTTCGCCTTTTCTAGGGCCTCTAAGGCCGAAGCTCGGAATGTCGTCTGCCTAGCCACCCGAACTCGGAGAAAGCCGACGTACCCCATCAGCTGCGAAAAGATGAACGCAAGGTCAAAAAGAGCCAAGCACTTAGGAAAAATTGAAGGGAAAAGGGTGTGGAGAGCATACCTGAGCAGCATGCTCGGTGACTTTCGCGGCGAGGGTGTCATCGCCCGGATGAGCCGCCGCAATAGCCTTGAAGGAGGCCTCTGTAAGCACCCCCCTTCGAAATCTGCTTTGCCATTTCAGGACAGTCCTCGGAGTACAAGTTCATGTCCTCCGTGAATGTCCAGAAAGGCTCTTTGGGTATCTTCCCTTGCGGGACTTTGGCGTCGCGAAGGGCCCGCGCCTTCGCGTGTTCGGCCGCCCAGTTCGGGGTAAGCAACTCCTCTGCATGGCGAAAAAGAGAAGCAGGTCAGAGACAAAGGAAATTTCAGAAAAACAAAAGAGCCATACTTGTTCTGAAAACAACAAACCTGGCGGCACTTCGACCACGACGTCCTCGGAGTCCTGAGACTCCTCGGTCGAAATCCCCTTGCCTTTCTTCCTGCGCCGCTCCTCGGCAGAAGGAGCCTCTACCACGGCCTCTAGAAGGGCCTGCGGCGCAGAAGGGCCCTGGGGAGGGACGTCGGCGGAAGGGACCTTGGTAGCGGCAGGGACTTCGGCAGCAGCCTCAGACGCCGGAATCTCGGCTGTCCCAGGCTCCTCGGCAGCCTCCTCGGAAATTTCTTCTAGAGGAACCTGGGCAGTTCTCTTTGCCCGTTTCCCCGAAGGCCCAGCACCAGTAGACTTCCGCCTTCGGGAAGCCGCCTTCTTCGTCTGATCGCCCTTCTCCACTTGGCCGGAGAAAAGGGACTTGTAATACGCGGCAGTCCCGTCGCCCATCTCTGAAAAAGAAGGAGAAATATCAGCGTAAGTCCGAGGAAAAAACAGCAAGGGAGTAGAAGACAACTCACTTTCGACAAGCGTTTCGAAAGAAATTTCCTCCTTAAGAAGCTTGACCAACCAGGAATCCTTCCCGGCGATGGCAGGAGCTGGCATCTTGAGGTCAGTCTCGTGCTCCTTCACCACCTTTAGCTCCCGAAGGACCTCTTCGGTCATCAACTTCCAGTTGATGGGAAAAGGGTAAAGGGCGCGCGGAGCGACCTCGGGAGCCCAGTCAGAGACAGCCCGAATACAGCCGTCGAAGTCTGCGAAAGTGGAAGCCAACTCTGGAGTCAGCAACAACCTCGGATCAACGACGTCCACATCTAGCTTTCCCTGAGCCCACTTGGTCGGAACATACGACCAGGCCTCCTCCATCTTCAGGAAAAAGAATTTCTGTTGCCACCCCCGCCAGCTGTCCTTAGTGGCGAAGGTGAACATGAATTTTTTGCTCCCGGATCCCCGAGGTAGCAGGAAATAGAAGCCACCCTTCGTGACCACAAAGAGCTTGTAGTACTGCATGAAGATTATAAAATGGGGTTTTATCCCGAACACGCCACACATGCAGAGGTAGGCGTTAAAATAGCAGAACAAGTTCGGGGGAAGCTGGTTCACAGCAATGCCATGAAATTGGCAGAACTCGCAAACCATCTTCAGGGGAGGATACCGAAGTCCGGCCTTCAGCTGGGCTCGGAAAATGGTAACCTCGTTACTATGGTTTGAAAAAGCATAATGGCTAGAGCGAGGCAGCCTTGTAATGGCGTAAGAGGGAAGAAAGAACTTTTTCTTCCACCTCTCTAATTTTGCAGGGGTGGTGCAACAAGGATGGGCTAAAAGAGACTGCCAGCTCTGAGGGATAGGCATTTTCGACATGAAAACGAGTTCGGAAATGGGAAGAAAATAGTTTCCAGAAAAAACTCAAAAGAACAGAGGGATCAAAACACTCTGGAAAACAAAAACCCACCAAAAGATTTGCCAAAGTCTGAGGACGCCGTCGTGAAAGTTGGCTGAAAAAAGCTCTGATTAAGGCAGCTCCGCCACAGAAAGCAAGAAAGTACAAGAACAGGGGAAAAGCAGAGGAAAGAGCAGAAGTAAAAGCAAATGGGACTTATGATGGAATGGGCTATTTATAGGCCAAAGGTGGGTAACCGAAACATCGTCATAAGTACCCTTTGGAGGCGAACCGTCGCCGTAACTGCCCTCTGCACCTGAAAAGGCGCGCCCTCTGTAACCGACACGGCTCTCCTCAATGGCAAACCGCCACGTGTTAATCACCGCGCCAAAGCAGGGGACACGTCTTCTGACATCCCTAAAAAGCTGGGACGCATCGCTTAGACTGACATGCTTGGCCATCAGACGCGACGTTACACAGACCTGCAAGAAGAAAAAGCAGGTTACCTCGAGGACACCAAGAGACAGGCTACAGCCGAACAGCCCATGAGCTTCGGGCAGTTGGTGTATCTTCGGCACAGGCTCCGCCTCGAAGACACCAAAGAACAGGCCAAGGCCGAACAGCCCATACCTTCGGGCAAGAGGTGTATCCTCAGAACAGGTTGAGCTTCCTAAGAGACTCCCAAGAACAACCTCGGAAAGAGATGCAAACCCGAAGTCTTCACTTCGGCTTTCCAAAGGGGGGCATGTGATAGCCAAAGGCTATCGCCTCTATCTGGCCGAACTCCCTGCCACAAGAATGGCCAGAAGAAACTGGCGCTACCCGAGAAAAGGTGGGATCATACACCTCGGGAGATAGCCGAAGAGCTCCGAGCCCGGCACGCCAGGAAACTTGAGGATACTACTTACCCCCCGAGGTTGTAACAGATCGCCTTCGGAAAAGAGGCACCAGCTATCGCGGGCCGAACATGATCTCCCCGAAGGCGGAACTCCCTGAAGCTGGGAACCCCCGAACTGAGTGCGTGTTTTCCGAAGAGGCACCGTCCGTACCAAAGGACGACCTCGCCCAGGGACCTCGGGAGTACGGCAGGAGCATTTAAGGAAGCATTTAAGGAAGCCTCTGACACGTCCTTTCACAGACGTCATAAGCCGCCTCAAAAGGCGCTCTGACACGCTTACGCTGTCAAAATCACAACATGGCCCATCTCAGCACAAGGCTCAAGGCAACCTACTACCAGCTATCTGTCCCCTACGCCCAGAAACTCAGAGAACATCCGACCGAACACGTGTCGCGATCTGAACGGGCTAGGCACTCCTATAAATACCAGGAAATAAATACTTGGCAGAAGGCTGGTTGGTAAGAGGTCTGACTCCCAGACTCTGAGAAAATCACCAGGCACACTCCCTTGGGCGGACCATCCTCCAGGCGTTCTTCCTCCTAGAAGTCTCTCCACCGGTCACCATGACTCTAAACGATGAGGCCCCCGGCCATCAGGTAGCACTTGGTTTCTTAAGGTAATGTGATCCTCATTAAAACCTGCATCCAAAGACACTAAAACACAAAAACCACAATGCATATATACAAGATATAGCAACCAAATGCAGCAGCCATTCACAATAAACAAACACATGAAATGCAGCAGTAACAATATACCATAGGTTAGTCCATAAAACACATAATAAACATAAATAAATCACTATGGCAGCCCTCCTTAAGCTAATTCTTGGTCTTAGGAGGATTTTAAAACTATTTAGTACTAACTTTGGGCTCTAAAAGCCCTCACTTCACTGCCATCTTTGTGCACTTGGCAATAGGTCACAAAACCTTCAATAAGTGCACTCCCTCAATATGGTTGGTTCATCAAGCTCATGGCTCTCTTCCAAGCTTAACCATAGCTCTATAGATGTTTGAAAATTGTAGAAAATAGTCCATGAGAGCAAGAGAACCCATACCTTGGTGGGTATGCTGAAATTGGAGCTTGATCCTAGGTGCACTCAAGTCTTAGCACCACATAGCTTCTAATTTCCCTTTCTTGCTTTCTTTTGCCTTCAATTTCAATCTTGGAGGTATGGTGGCTAAGGAGGAAGTGTGGCTATGTTCTTGGGTAGCAGGAGGACGAAAATGAGAGAGGGATAAGTGATTTGGCCACTTAAATGGCCTTAAATGAGTTTAAGGGCACAAAATAAACTTAAACAAGCTTAACCTTGCTTTATGCCATTTTCCTTCTCACTAATTATGGTTTCTTTATCTTAAACTCATTGGTACACATGTGCCCAACATTTTTGACTAATTATCAAGTCTTGGCTGCCTCCCCCATGGTGGGATAACCCCACAATTCCACCCTTAGACTTAAGTCAAAAGCTTGAACACCTTAAGGTTTACACTAGGACATTTAGGTCCTTATTGCCTTTAGTGTCTCCTTTGTCCAAACCTGTCTTCCATGAGCAATTTGGTCCTCCAATAGCACTTTCATACCGTTCATATCCTTCCCATAACTCTCCAAGTCTATTTCTTGAGAGTTTTGCAATTGAGGGCGCGAATTTCCAAAACCTTACAAAAAAGTCCATAGGTTGCTTGACAAACAAGCAATCCTTAAGGCTTTTCTTGGGGACCAAGTTGCCAACTTGGAACACTTTTAAAGAGGTGTTGATCATACCTTTTACCCCCCACACTAATGGGTTTCAGGAGCCAAACAGCGCAGCGGAATTTAACCGAAACCCTCCAGGATACAAGTGAAACGGGGTAAACCGGGTGTTCGAAAATTTTCATACCTAATTTTCGGTTGAGATCTCTCACTCAACTGTAGAGTCAAATCACAAAACCTGAATAGTTGATGTGTTCAGGCTCTCTATGGTATCCACACGAGCCTCTCGAGATCACCACGCTTCCACCGCGTCCCGGCAGATGCGTTTCTCTTGCGCTCGCAGTGCTAGCTTGCGTCCTCCAAGGAATTGCAAGAGAAGAGTGTGGCTGTCCTTCTGGGAGGCTAGGGCAAGGAGACCTGCGAATTTCTTACTAGAAGTTGTATTTATAGTGAGACTCAACTTCCAGGCCTAATGGGTTTCAAAGCCCTAATCCAATTAGGATTTAATTTCGGCCTTAATAATGGCTCAACTCTTTGGCCCATTGTTAATATGAAATTAAAGTGAAACCATAACCCAAATAATTAGCCCATGCACTCTAATGATCCAAATAGCTCTATCTGTGCGACCCAATAGGCTCTTGCCACGTTGGCATTGATCATAAATCACATTTATGATCATAAGCAATAAGCGGTGTCTAGCAACACATCATTGCTACCCAAGTGACAAGATTGTCGATGATTCGACGAAACCTTTATGATCATCACCGATATATGCCATTGTCCCTTTGTCCAAGATATCAAGACTAAGCTCGAGACATGAAATGTGTCACTCTTTTATAGCCCAATCTTTGGTTTCTTGATTACCGAGTAGACCAACTTAAACTGATGACATTGATATCATATATCAACTCATCTGAGCATGGCCATGCATTTTTTAAGTCTCACTCTGTCAAGGGGCCCGAAGATATCGCTCCTGTTACATACGAGGGACAAATCCCATCTTGATCATACAAATCCCTCCTCATGACATGTGACATACCCAATGACCTCCTTCAAGTTGACTCAGTTACGAGCAACAAGGGAAAGTATCAAAGTATGTGACTCACATGTAAGGAACCTTGATGATCTTAGGTCGAAGGACTACATATACCATGATCACTATGAGAATCACTCATGACACTCATATAACAATCGATGTAGTGTTTTCATGGTGGGTCGGTCCAGTGCACAAGTTCTCCAACTTGTACCCATATGTAGACTACATATCTCATATTAGTCTCCACATATGCTAGTTGTTATGTATTATTGCAACCCGCTCCACAATAATACTAAACCAGGGACGTTTAAGAATATCATTATTCTAGGGTTACGATTATATTTGTTAAGTTACGCAGAAACAAAACAACAAACATAATTGCTGGATTAATGCCTTAGTAAAATATCATGACTCAATGTGCAAAAATACAATCATCTCATGATTGGCTTTTGGGCACAACACTAACACACACTACAATCACTATGGTGAGAATTACACAATATAATGGTTTTTAGCGATTATGACACACTTGTAATTCTCCCATTTTTGTGAGGTGGTAACAATTGGCATCTAGTGCAAAGAGTTTACACCTTAGACTTATGGATACCATCCCCATAGTTAATGAAGAAGAGTGTTATTCATTAAATGGAGTGGCCGTAGAGGAAGAACTTGGAAAGATTCCAGTAGCAAATCAGTTTCCTGAGGTGTTTCCAGTAGAGTTACCTAGGTTACCACCTAAGAGGGATACTGAGTTTGCAATCCATCTCCAGCCTGGAGTTGAATATATTTCAGTACCACCTTATAGGATGTCAGCTGCTGAGATGGATGAGTTGAAGAAGCAGTTGGAGGAACTACTAGAGAAAGGCTTTACAAGGCCTAGTGTATCACCATGGGGGGCTCCGGTGTTATTTGTGAAGTAGAAGGATGGACCTTTTAGATTGTGCATCGACTATAGAAAGTTGAATGCAATGACAATCAAGAACAAATATCTGCTTCCTAGAATTGGTGATCTGTTTGATAGACTCAGGGGGCCGAAGGTGTTTTCTAGAATTGACCTCCGATCTAGATATTTTCATATTAGAGTTAAGGAGGAAGATATCCCAAAAACTACTTTCAGGATGAGGTATGGACATTATGAATATACAGTTATGCCGTTTGGTGTGACGAATGCTCCAGCAGTATTTATGGAAGCCATGAATTAGATCTTTAAGCCATTTTTGGATTAGTTTGTTGAAGTTTTCATCAATGACATTTTGGTATATTCACAGTCTACATCAGAGCATGATAAGCACCTTAGAACAGTTTTGCAATTGCTGAAGGATAATCAGTACTATGCAAAGCTATCTAAGTGTGAGTTTTGGTCCGAAAGGATTGAATTTTTAGGGCACATCATCAGTGCTCAAGGTTTATCAATTAACCCTGAAAAGGTTTAGTTGGTAGTTGAGTGGAAGAAACCAACTACAGTTACAAAAGTGAGGAGTTTCTTAGCCTTGGCAAGTTACTATAGGCGATTCATAGAGAAATTCTCTGTGATAGCTACACCGTTAATGGCCTTGACCAAGAAAACTAAAAAATTTGTATGGACACCAAGGTGTGAAGAAGCCTATATGGAGTTGAAGAAAAGATTGACTAGTGCACCTATACTTGTTTTGCCAAATCCGAACAGAGCTTTTACGATTTATACTAATGCATCAGGTTCTGGTTTGGGATGTGTATTGATATAGGACAGTCAAGTGATAGCCTATGGTTTAAGACAGCTGAGGCCTAATGAATTGAACTATCTTGTTCATGATCTTGAGCTAGCAGCAGTAATTTTTGCACTCAAGTTGTGGAGGCATTACTTGATGGGGAGGTCGTTCAGAATCTTCACCAATCATAAGAGTTTGAAGTATTTGTTTACCTAGAAGGATCTGAACATGAGGCTGTGGTGATAGATTGAATACATAAAACATTATGATTGTTCGATTGAGTACTATGCTGGTAAAGGAAATATGGTAGCAGATGCATTGAGCCGGAAGTACACAGGAATGACCCTATCTAAGGATCAGGCTACGAACTCCTTTGAAGGAGTATTGAGGGATTGTTTCTTAGCTTTGCATGAATTATGACAAAGTCTAGAGAAATCCCTAGTCTACGTTCTAGAAGTGCAGTCAGCTTGGTTAGTGAGAGTTAAAGAAGCTCATATGAAATATCCATTGTTGTAGAAAATTTTAGTAGAAGTGAAACTTGGCACCATGAGGAAGGAATTCAGATACAAGGAGGAAATACTATATTATGGAGATCATCTTTATGTACCGAATGTGGATAGACGTAGGCAACAAGTCCTACAGGAGGCACATGGTAGTACTTTGAATATCCACCCTGGTGTTAGTAAGATGTATCAAGATCTGAAGACACATTTTTGGTGGCTAGGATTGAAAAGGGACATAGAAGAACTTGTGGCGAAGTGTTTGACATGCCAGATGGTTAAAGTTGAACACTAGAAACTAGCAGGCACACTTCAGAGTTTACCTCTGCTAGTGAGGAAATGGGGATCCATTACTATGGATTTCCTAGTGGGATTACAGAATACCCAGAGTCAGCATGATGCTATATGGGTAGTAGTTGACCAGTTGATGAAGTCGGCACACTTCATACCTATCAAGATTACGTATACATTGGAGAAGTTAGCTCAGTTGTATCTTAAAGAGATTGTGAGACTCCATGGTATACCGGATCAGATTATATTTGATAGAGGTCCTCGGTTCACATCACAATTTTGGAATGCTTTTCAAGAAGCATTGGGAAGTAAGCTTAGTCTCAGTACCACTTTTCATCCTCAGACTGATGGGCAATCTGAAAGAGTGATTCAGACTTTGGAGGATATGTTACAGATGTGTGCTATTGATTTCAAAGGTGATTGGGATCAGCATTTACCACTGATCGAGTTTGCTTATAACAACAGTCGCCAAACTGTAATTGGTATGGCACCATACGAGGCTTTATGTGGGAGGCGATGTATGAATCCCCAATGTTGGCAGACCCTACAGAAAAGGTAGTTATCAGACCTAAAATCATAGCTGACACTACAGCTAAGATTAAGTTAATCCAGCAGCGGACTAAGACAGCCAACGATCGACATGTTGTGTTTCGGGAGCCAAACAACGCAGTGGAAATTAACCGAAACCCTCCAGGATCCAAGTGAAACGGGGTAAATCGGGTGTTCAAAAATTTTCATATGTAATTTTCGGTTAAGATCTCTCACTCAACTGTAGAGTCGAATCACAAAACTTGAACAGTTGACGTGTTCAAGCTCTTTATGGTATCCACACGAGCCTCTCGGGATCACCACGCTTCCACCACATCCCGGCAGATGCGTTTCTCTTACGCTCACAGTGCTACCTTGCGTCCTCCAAGGAATTGCAAGAGAAGAGTGCGGCTGTCCTTTTGGGAGGCTAGGGCAAGAAGCTCGAGTTTCTCACTAAAAGTTGTATTTATAGTGAGACTCAACTTCTAGGCCTAATGGGTTTCAAAGCCCTAATCCAATTAGGCTTTAATTTCAGGCTTAATAATGGCTCAACTCTTGGGCCCATTATTAATATAAAACTAAAGTGAAACTATAATCCAAATAATTAGCCCATGCACTCTAATGATCCAAATAGCTCTATGTGTGTGACCCAATAGGCTCCTACCATGTTGGCAATGACCATAAATCACATTTATGACCATAAGAAATGAGCAGTGTCTAGCAACACATCATTGCTACCCAAGTGACAAGATTGTCGGTGATTTGACTAAACCTTTATGATCATCATCTATATATGCCATTGTCCCTTTGTCCAAGATATCAAGACTAAGCACGAGACATGGAATGTGTCACTCTCGTATAGCTCAATCTTTGGTTTCTTGATTACCGAGTAGACCAACTTAGAACTAATGACATTGATATCGTATATCAAATAATCCAAGCATTGCCATGCATTTTTCTCAGTCTCACTCTATTAAAGGGCCCGAAGATATTACTCCCGTTACATAGAAGGGACAAATCCCTTCTTGATCATACCCAATGACCTCCTTCAAGTTCACTCAGTTACGAGCAACGAAGGGAAATATCAAAGTATATGTCTCACATGTAGGGAACCTTGATGATCTTAGGTCGAAGGACTACATATACCATGATCACTATGAGAATCACTTACGACACTCATATAACGATCCATGTAGTGTTCTCATGGTGGGTTTGTCTAGTACACAAGTTCTCCAACTTTTTCCCATATGTAGAGTACATATCTCATATTTTTCTCCACATATGCTAGTTGTTATGTATTATTGCAACCCACTCCACAATAATACTAGACTAGGGATATTTGGGAATGTCATTATTCTAGGGTTATAATTCTGTTTATTATGTTACGCAGAAACAAAACAATAAACATAATTGCTGGATTAATGCCTTAATAAAATATCATGACTCAATGTGCAAAAAATACAATCATCTCATGATTGGCTTTTGGGCACAACACTAACACGATAGACTACGTATGCGAATTTGAGAAGAAGAGACTTGAGTTTTGAAATTGGGGACAAAGTACTTCTTAAAGTGTCGCCCATGAAGGGAGTTACTCGATTTGGGCAGAGGGGAAAGTTAACGCCTAGGTACATTGGACCTTATGAAATATTGTAGAAGGTAGGGAAAGTTGCTTATCGATTAGCATTACCACCTAACCTATCCCAAGTGCATAATGTGTTTCACGTTAGTCTATTCTGAAAATGCATAGTGGATCCAGGACAAGTAGTTAATCCTTCAGTAATACCTATTTAGGAAGACTTGACCTATGAAGAGAAACCTGTTCGAATATTAGATAGGCAAGTCAAGAAATTGCGAACTAAGTGGATTTCAATGGTTAAGATCCTTTGGTCTAACCATAGTGAGGAGGAAGCTTCCTGGGAAATGAAGCAGGATATGCTGAAAAGATATCCTAGTATTTTTTCAGAGTTACAGCGGAATTTGGAGGACCAAATTCCAGAAGGAGGGGAGAATGTTATGGCTCTCCTAGTAGCAAGCACTTCTGAAGGAGGTAAAGTGCCCTAAATTAAGTTTAGAACCTTAATTCAAGTTTACATAGCAAGAATAGAGAAGTTTAGCAAAGTTCATTAAGTTTCGAGAAAGATAAGGCATTAAATGAGGTTCAGAGGCAAAATGGTAATTTTGCATCCTGAATAGCCGAGCGTGGTCCCGAGTGTTTTAAAATGAGTTTTTATAACTTAACTTTCAACCTTAACCCAAACTTGAAGGAATAAACAAGAATTAAACAAGAATAACTAAGTTACCAAAGATGGGGGCTTTAAGTCTAATACCATCGTGGCTTGTGGGTTATGTGAGGGTTTAAGAAGGGGAAAGTGAGGGTGGCTGCCACAATTTTCGTGTTCATCCTCTCCACTCTCATTTCTCCATCAAATGCACCTTAGAATCCAAGTTTCTTGGTGAGAACAAGAGCCATCAAAGGTATATAGACTCTTGGAAGGCCATTTCAAGCATAAAATCATGGTTTTGAAGCTTGGAAGTGTGTTTTCTCACATCCCCTGTTTTTGTTACGAGGTAACCAATGTGTTCTTGATTAAATTCATGTTATTTGGTTATTTTGGAGCTTGGGTTTTGGTTAGGAAGCAAGATTTTGATGGTTACTGCTTATGTTTTTGATTGGAACTTAGGTGACTCTTTGTTGAACTTAGTTGAGTGGAAAGGAGGTTGATTCTTGCTTGTTGCTTGGAGTTGAGATAAGGGAGTTATGTTTCCAAGATCAATTAATGCTATTGGCTTGAGTTTTCTGAAGAATTTGAGTGATTCTAGCAATAGCATTCGTTAGAGAATTTGGTTGAATTATGGTGGACTATGAGGTTTGAGAGGATTTGGATGATGTTATAGAGCATCATAGATTGGGTTGTGATAGTTTGTTATGTTCTATGCAACATGGTCTATGTGTGTATGAAATTTGGAGGCTTTCCAAGCATGTTTACTACATTTACTAAGTGTCCAAAGTTCATAGCAGGAAAATGCGTGAGAATTCTGCAGAAACGCAGATTGGCGACGCGTCGCCAATTTCAGGTCAGTGCGCACGACGCGTCGCCAATCCAAGAAAGAGTCGGCAAAATTCACCAATCCAGGAGAAAGTTGGCAGAACGTTACCAACTGTGGCAACACGTCGCCACAGGCAAGTTAGCAGAATTTTTCACATTTTGCTAGGATGATTGAGGTGAGACCTAAGTGTGTTCTTAGGGTACCTTGGGGTCTAAGGATTCCAGGGGTACTCCGAGACTTCCAAAAGTCCCTCAAGAGGTAAGAGTTTCCTCAAGTTTTACGAGGTTTCATGGTTGCTTGTGCAATAAGCAAGGAAACTAGGTTGCAATTGAGCATAACTAAGTACCACTAGCTCAGGTGAAAGGTTTAGAACCCTTGGCGACCTAGCCGTGCCATGAGCCACGAGGTTACAAGGTGAAACCTTAATGCACCTAGTCTACAAGGTCTTTATGGCCTAGTCTACAATAGTCCCACCATAATTCCCCTATACAACATAAATGGGAGAGGTTCAACTGGTGATTTGTCACTAGTTAGGCTGGCAAGGTATGCTTGCTAGAGGACAAGGCAATGCCTTGTAGTTTAGGAAAAGGATGAGGAGAGGTCTCAAGGGACCTAGTTTTATATGCATATATTTGAAACCCTCAGGCTGTATGAGCTCGAAGCAGGTTACATATGTTACCAGATGTGGTGTCCTTAGTAATTTTCTTGCAGGTACACTGAAGACCCTTACTAAGAATGTTATGTTCTCACTCCCTAGTTATGTTGTGCAGAGACTAAAGTTGTTGGGCCGGGTAATCATTGAGGATTATTGCGGTAATGCTCTTTTTTATGTACAGGTGCTGTTACCCACTCCGAGGTAGTCCAATTATAGTGCCAAAACTGTGCATTTAGACTCCCAGGATTGGTAATGTTCTGTAGGCCATCAGAACACTGCCCTTAGTGTGCATACCCAAGTGGCCCTCTTGGGCACTATGTACACACATGCATATTGGTCCAACCATCACACAATTCACATTTCATGCACACCATGGCAGCAAAGAAGGAAAACAGTAGCACAAGTCTTAATCTTGGCTTCCACACATTAGGCAATCTTGTTAAGTTCTAGTGGCCAGCTACTGCACCTGTAACTTCCACTAATAAACTGTATCATTCTAGCCATGTAGCCCCCTATTTTCTTTGATCCATTATCAAGTAAGACTTAGAGAAAACCAAGGAATTTTTTTTTACATCAATAGCCCACCTATGGACCAAGTTATGCATTTTTTTAAGTTGGTTACAAAATTCTGACCAAATGAACAGTAACTAAGCCAACTTTGCAACATCATATCTTTGGCTACAGGGCTCTAAACCCAGAAATTCTAAAGCCCCGTTAACCCTCTAGATGTCATCTAGGTGTGGTCAGAATTTCATATCAAGATTCATTCTACATAGGGAGATATTAAACTTTAGGTCCAGAGTCAAAATTCTGGCAACTTTTGGACCATTTTGCCCATACAATTTTTCCGAACCATGCAAACACTTCATTCAGAAGGGGAAAGCCCTCCAAGGCTATCCCATATATGTCCATTACACATAGGAATTAAATTTCCTTTCTTTTAACAACTTTATGTGGTGAAAACAGAATTTACAAGTAAGCAGCCCATCATTCACACTTTGGCAGCTTTGCACCACATCACTTACATAGCCAAAACATTACTCAAATGTTCACATACATGTCTCATTTTACATACACTACATGTAAATGCATACCTGGACTAAAACATGGTCTTAACTCAGCTAAATACGCACCCTAGGTTACAGGAGGTCCTGAGATACAATGGACTCCAAAAACAGGATGCTGGACAGCTGCTGCACAACACAATAAGTACCATCACTAAAAATACCAAATGTGCTCCTAAAATCGCCAAAATTTCCAGATCATAACTAGACACATGGAAGTTCATGTACCTGAAATTTCAGAGCAAAACTGAAATGATAAAGGTCAGTTTGAATGTGATCTTTCTGCTGGACCTGAAATGGACAAAAAGGGGGTAAGTTTCTTGAATGAAACTTAGTAAGGGCTTATCATTAGAAACTTGAATTCCCAGAAACATACCTGAAATCCAAAGACATAAAAACATAAAAAAAAAGCACATATACAAAAAATATAGTCATCCAAATGCACAAACAAACAGAACACAATCAAATGCAATGCTGGCAGCAATACATCATTAGGGTTAGTCCATAAACAATCAAATAAACAATATGTAATCACTATGGCAGCCCTCCTCAAGCTAATGCTTGGTCTTAGGAGGTTAATTGGTCTTAGTTAGTACTAACTTGGGCTCTAGAAACCCCTGTAAACACTGCCATCTTAGTGCATGAAAAACAGTATGGCTGGAACCTTGTTCATGCACTCCCCCTTAACCCATACTTGGTTCCTTGAGCTTTTTGCTCTCTTCCAAGCATGGTCATAGCTTCATGGATGCTTGATCATCATCTTAAGACAGTAAAAAACCATGAAACATGAAGATAAACCCTTACCTAAGCTGTGAAAGCTGAAATCTTCAAGAGATACACAACATTGAAGGAAATACACCTGAGAGCCACCTTAAAGGTGCAATACAAGATCAAAGACCGAAGGAAAAGTCCTATAACCAAATTCATGGTCATGAAAGCAAACCAAAACACTAGGGCCCATGAACACACATCCAAAGCCCCTTATAGACTTGTCCCACAACTCTATACAAAGTCTGCAAAACTCAAACACATAAGTTTGAGCAATAACCATAAGACTTGCACATTGTACTCATAGGCCAAGATTTCGGTTTTGGCACATACCTTGACAAAAAGTGCAATAACTTAGCACACAAGCTACACACACAATCACTCAAGCTCTAACCTTTTTCCTGAAACATATACAATAAGGGGCATGAGTTTAGAAACTCAGTAAGGTTCACTACAGCTCAATGAGCTAATTTAGTTAAGCCCGAAAAGTTAACCTCCATAATGCCTTATTTATCCTGCAAAAAAGAAAAAGAAAACGCAAAAAAAACACAAGCATAATGGCATATACACATGATATCCGAGACATATATACATAATAACAACATCTACAAGGGGTTAAGATGCACATCCAAGCAACCAAGCACACAACACACACACCACAAAACAAAGCCCTTCTCGTAAGAAACCACTAGCAAGTATAGACACATAGGTTGCACTCCAAGCTTTGCCAATACAACTCCATTCCACCAGAGCTCCAAGTTCAAAGATAGGTTGGCCTACTTACCTTGAACCCTAATACTTGCCATTATTGACTAGCTAGCCAAAAACTCACATAAACCCGAGGGTTCCAATAGGCCTCGTCTAGCAATATAAGATCATATAGCTCAATAATACTATCACTTATAAGCCATTAATCTACTTGAACATGGAATCATTACCAAAATCAAGTAGAATTTCATGAAACATTACCAATCACAAGCTTGAGCTCTCAGTTAACACTTGAACCTTCAAAACCAGGCTTGGCAACTCAAGTGCAAGGTCGCCTAGTGCCGAAACCACCAAATGTTAGCTTGATTCTTCACTTCAAGCTTTAATCACCAAGAAAATGGCATGGACTCGGCACTTAAACACCAAGAACACTAAGAACTCCAAGCCAATAACTCGGTCAAGCTTAACTTGGTACTTTGACCCGAAATCATGTCATTAGTTTGAGTGGAAGCATGCATTTCCAGTAATAGACCACATGGCACAAAAATTGGGCATAATGCCCTTCTCGGTTCCACCATTTCTTTCCATGGTGCCTCATAATCCAACCTTAAGATAAGTGTAAGTTTAAGCCCCCAAAAGGACATTCAATTTAACCCTTAATCTTTGTTTTCCGCCATTAGAACTTAAGTCATTTCTCATGTGTAATTTGGACCCGATAGTTCTCAGTTGCACATATACACCACTATCGACATTTTCATTTGAGTCCATCATGTCTTTAATGCATTTTTCTTACATTTTTGGCCTGGGCCAAGCACTGAGGTAAGGTCTTAACACGCTGCGCCCATCATATGTTTCCAGATGTGGTACTCTAAAGTCACTGGGCATTGGTGCTTCTACAATAGTACGGATGAAGGGGAAGTCCTCTTCGGTGAGGGTCTCTGATAGCCTTGACTTGACAGGCTTCCGAGAGACCTATTTTCCCACCTTTTCCAACCTCTTGAGGATTGTCTCCATCAGGATGGTAGTACCATCCTCTCCTCCTTTCCTGGCAGTCACAGGCAATAGAATATGATGTCTTCTTTTCGGTGAGTAACTTCTCTAGTATGGGGATAGGGACTTCCCGTGTGGGGATGGACTTCACCGATGGGAAAATCTAGGCTCCCTTGACCCATTTCTTGCAGTGTGACGTACCCAGGATGGTATGTTCTCCATTGAGGACCCATCTTGAGAAGTCCCGCTTCCAGACCTCTGATGAGGTGACTTGTGACTTTTCTCAGGATGTGCGTCTGGATAGGGCACTCTTTTTAAAGGTGCTTGCGACCACCTGTGGTTGAGCTATTATGTCATTTCAGCCATGATAAAGTGCTAAAAATTGCGAAGGAAGCCTATTATGACCATTAGAGAACGCTCGTCCTCAGGCAGGGAAGTCTCCGCTACAGGCTATTCAGTCATTGCTTGAGTTTCCGGTGTGGACTGGGACCTCTGGAGTCCCTTGTCCTTTGAACGCCAAGTCTCAACAACAGTGACTTGGGGGTGAGTTCCAATAGACGGCACCAAATGATGCCCGTTAACATCTTCTTTGTATGACATTTGGGCCTGAGAGAAACTTCTGGTGAGAAGGTGTCTGCAAGATCTTGAAGAAAGTGGGTTAGGAGCTCCCCGGAGTGTGTTTCCGTGGGAGGAGCCTCCGACGCCCAAGTCAGTATATGGGTGAGAAGTTGTTTAAGAGCAGAGAGTATAAAGGAAAGAGTCCCGTGTCCTTTACCTGGGATCCTTTCAAGTATTTATAGGACAATGGGGGGAAAAGGCCGTTTAACACAACCTGTTTAGATCAAGCCATGTGTTTGACTAGATTTGATCTGTATCTTCAGAGAAAGGCATCTCCAGCTGGCTGCAGGTAGTTTCAGCCAGAGGGTAGGGGTGTGTGTGAGGCTTTTGTGTAAGATATTCCTCAACTGTATTTGTCATTTCTTCGTAAGACCCTTTCAGCGATGTGAGACCCCTTCAGGGAAGATATTTCCCCCGAGGGCTAATGGAGAAGGCCTTTCGGATGGGCGAACCATCTTCAGGAGACATTTTTGATCTGTCAAGGGTGGTAGGTCCAGATTTCTGAGGTTGGTGTTATAAAACTCCAAAGGTGGTGTTAGGTTCCTTCGAGGGAAAGGGTTTTTGCGGGCAATAGCCCTTCAGCTATCACCAACATCACAAACATTGACACAAATGAATAAAATCTTCAATCATCAAAATTATACCAAGCTATCGATACCATATTGCTACTACATAACATTACACACCAAACTATCAATGTCATGCCTTAACCACTACCAAACAAGAACATCCCTAGGAAGATTCCCTAGGCTCTACCATCCTATAAAATAATCTTCAAACTTCAATTCAACAACAATCAATATGCTCCACTATACTAGGAATAAAGTACATAGACCACCATGTCAAAATGAACCCATAAGCTCATATACCACTTATTGAGAAAAAAATTCTCAATTACTCATCACAACTAGCTAAACACTAAACAAGATGGAACAAGCACACACATATTTAATGTGGTTTGACTCTTAATTATCCTATATCCATAGATGGGAGAAATCTACTTGGACAAAATGTAGAGATTAAAGTAGAAATATGCCCTTAGTCCTTGTGACGAACCATGGATCTTCTTCACACTAGTAATAAACTCAATATCATACTCTCACACAATTATAAAATCTGAGAAACAAAAAGGCTTCCTGTCCTACTCCTTCCCACTTTCAAACCTTTTTCCCTTTTGAAACTATCAAATCCTATCTCTTCACGACATTGATTTTTCTCTCATACTCAAAACCCTGCCACACACATGCCTTTTTTTTTTATGCTACACAAAAATTGTAAACAAATAAGAAAACTAAACCAAATCATAAACAAAACCCAAATTTTAAACTTTTTGGATTTGAGCTAACAAACCCAACAATATCTACCTTGGCTCAAATTGCTCAACATGAACATGAGCACTATGGACGAAAACACACACGAGTATTACTAACATACAATCACAATCACAGCCATGAATGCCACAAACATGGCTAGAACACAAATGCAAACGACTACAAGCAACACAAATATGACTCCTAAAACCAACATAATTAACATCAATGCATGTAACCAAATCTTCAATCCTTAATTTTGTACCAAGCTATTGATACCACACTACTACTATACCATATCACACACTGAGTCATCAGTGTCACACCACAACCACAACCACAACCAGACTATAGCATGTTAGGTTTCGGGAGCCAAACAGCACAGCGAAATTTAACCGAAACCTTTCAGGATCCAAGTAAAATGGGGCAAACGGGTGTTCAAAAATTTTCATACCTAATTTTTAGTTGAGATCTCTTACTCAATTGTAGAGTCGAATCACAAAACCTGCATAGTTGACTTATTCAAGCTCTCTATGGTATCCACACGAGCCTCTCGGGATCACCACGCTTCAACCATGTCCCGGCAGATGCGTTTCTCTTATGCTCACAATGCTAGCTTGTGTCCTCCACAGAAATGCAAGAGAAAAGTGCGGCTGTCCTTTTGGGAGGCTAGGGCAAGAAGACCTACAAATTTCTCACTAAACGTTGCATTTATAGTGAGACTCAACTTCTAGGCCTATTGGGTTTCAAAGCCCTAATCCAATTAGGCTTTAATTTTGGGCTTAATAATGGCTCAACTCTTAGGCCCATTATTAATACGAAATTAAAGTGAAACTATAACCCAAATAATTAGCCCATGCACTCTAATGATCCAAGTAGCTTTATGTGTGCGACCCAATAGGCTCTTACCACGTTGGCAATAATCATAAATCGCATTTATGATTATAAGCAATGAACGGTGTCTAGCAACACATCATTGCTACACAAGTGACAAGATTGTCGGTGATTCGACTAAACCCTTATTATCATTACCGATATATGCCATTGTCCCTTTGTCCAAGATATCAAGACTAAGCACGAGACATGGAATGTATCACTCTTGTATAGCCCAATTTATGGTTTCTTGATTACCGAGTAGACCAACTCAAACTGATGACATTGATATCGTCTATCAACTCATCCGAGCATGGCCATGCATTTTTCTAAGTCTCACTCTATCAAGGGGCCCGAAGATATCACTCCCATTACATAGGAGGGACAAATCCCATCTTGATCATACAAATCCCTTCGCATGATATGTGACATACCCAATGACCTACTTCAAGTTGGCTCAGTTACGAGCAACAAAGGAAAGTATCAAAGTATGTGACTCACATGTAGGGAACCTTGATGATCTTAGGTTGAAGGACTACATATACCATGATCACTATGAGAATCACTTATGACACTCATATAACGATCCATGTAATGTTCTTATGGTGGGTCGGTCCAGTACACAAGTTCTCCAACTTGTAGCCATATGTAGACTACTTATCTCATATTAGTGTCCACATATGCTAGTCATTTTGTATTATTGCAAACCACTCCACAATAATACTAGACTAGGGACGTTTGAGAATATCGTTATTCTAGGGTTACAATTATGTTGGTTATGTTACGTAGAAACAAAACAACAAACATAATTGCTGGATTAATGCCTTAATAAAATATCATGACTCAATGTGCAAAAATACAATCAGCTCATGATTGGCTTTTGGGCACAATACTAACAATCTCCCACTTGCACTAAAAGCCAATCATCCATGTATCTAATATCGATGGAACTAGAATCGCTATCATGCTTCTACTACGTAAGGGGCTTTGTCAGTGGATCAGTAATATTGTTGTCTGTCGAAGTCCTGCATATCCTTACATCACCCCTCTCGATGATTTCCCTGATGAGATAATAGCGTCAGAGTATGTGTTTGGATTGCTGGTGAGATTGAGGTTCTTTAGCCTATGTGATTTCTCCATTGTTGTCACAATAGAGCTCTATCGGGTCAACAATGCTTGGAACCACTCCAAGTTCAGTGATGAACTTCTTGATCCAAACTGCCTCCTTCACAGCATCAAAAGGTGGCAATGTACTCAGATTCTGTTATAGAGTCAGCTACTATCTCTTGCTTTGAACTCTTCCAGCTCACAGCACCACCACCAATACAAAACACATAACCAGATTATGATCTAAAATCATCCTTATCGGATTGAGTGCTTGCATCGGTGTAACCCCTAACAACGAGCTCATCTTCAAGTCCAAAGACCAAGAATGCATCCTTAGTCCTTCATAAGTACTTAAGAATGTTCTTAACAGCTGTCTAATGACTGTCACCAAGGTTCAATCGGTACCTACTCGTCATGCTCAAAGCATATGAGGCATCGGGATGAGTACATATCATGGCATACATGATGGATCCAATTGCTGAGGCATATGGAATCTTACTCATGCGCTCTCTCTCCTCTGGTGTACTCGGACACTGAGATCTAGAAAGAGTTATACCAAGTGACGTGGGCAAGAATCCTTTCTTGGAATCTTGCATGCTAAACCTCTTTAGCACCTTGTCAATATATGTACTTTGACTTAGGCCAAGAAACTTTCTAGATCTATCTCTATAGATCTTGATGCCTAACAAATAGGCTACTTCACCCAAGTCCTTCATAGAGAAACACTTCCCTAGCCAAGTCTTCACAGACTCTAGCTTAGGAATGTCATTCCCGATGAGTAGCATGTCATCTACATACAACACCAAGAAGACAATAGCGCTCCCACTAACCTTCTTGTAGACACAAGGTTCATCTTCATTTTTTATAAAACCAAACTCCTTGATTGCTTCATCAAAATGAAGATTCCAACTTCGAGAAGCTTGCTTCAGTCCATAAATGGACCTTTGCAACTTGCACACTTTATTGGCATTCCCAGGAGTGACAAAACCCTTAGGTTGTGTCATGTACACATACTCAAGTAGCTTTCCATTTAGGAATGCAGTTTTGACATCCATTTACCATATCTCATAATCATAGTGTGCAGCAATAGCGAACGAAATTCGGATGGATTTAAGCATAGCAACTAGTGAAAATGTTTCATCATAGTCAATACCATAAATTTGCTTGAAACCTTTTGCAACCAAACGTCCATTAAAGGTAATCACCTTACCATCCATGTTAGTTTTCTTTTTGAAAATCCATTTGCACCGTATGGGTTTTACCCCTTCAGGTGGGTCAACCAAAGTCCATACTTGGTTTTCATACATGGATTCCATCTCGGATTTCATGGCCACTAGCCACTTCTCAGAGTCAGGCCCTGACATAGCTTGTTGGTAGGTTGTGGGCTCATCCTGATCCATGAGCATCACATCACTAGTGTGAGTCATGAGAAATCCATATCTCTCAGGCTCACGCCGAATCCTACCAGACCTACGTAGGCTTTGTGCTACAGGAACAGATTCTTGAACCACAACATCTTGTGGTGTCTTTTCAGGTTCTATTTCAGGTTCGATGTCTTTTTGTTGTTCTTGAATTTCTTCAAGTTCTACTTTCCTCCCACTAGCTCGTTTAGAGATAAACTCTTTATCTAAAAAGACACCAGTTCGAGCAACAAACACTTTTTGCTCAGAAGAGTTGTAGAAATAGTAACCCTTTGTTTGTTTGGGATACCCAATAAAAAGGAATTTTTGAAATTTGGCCCCTAGTTTGTCAGAGGATTAACGTTTCACATAAGCGTCATAGCCCCAAATCTTCATAAAAGACAAATTGGGACGCCTCCCACTCCATATCTCATTTGGTGTCTTTTGAACCGATTTAGATGGAACTCAGTTTAGTGTAAAAACGGCTGTCTCTAGAGCATGTCCCCAAAGGGAGTTTGGAAGGTCAGCTTGACTCAACATAGAGCGAACCATGTCTAACAGAGTTCGATTTCTCCTTTTAGATACACCATTCCATTGAGGTGTACCTGGTGGAGTGAGTTGTGATACTATACCACACTCCTTCAGATAGTTAAGGAATTCTCGATCCAAGTACTCTCTACCTCGATCTAATCGAAGCACTTTGATACTCTTCCCGAGTTGATTCTCTACTTCATTCTTGAATTCTTTGAACTTTTCAAAGGATTCTAACTTGTGTCTCATGAGATACACATAGCCACATCTACTGAAGTCATCAGTGAAAGTAATGAAGTATTGAAAACCTCTTCTAGAATGTGTAGACATAGGGCCACATACATCACTATGTATGAGTCCTAGTAAGTCATTAACCCTTTCACTTTGCCCTGTGAATGGGGCTTTGGTCATCTTGCCCAACAAACATGACTCGCATGTCTCATATGATTCAAAATCAAATGAGTCCAAGAGTCCATCCTTATGGAGCTTGGATATGCGGGTCTCATTTATATGGCCCAAGCGATAGTGCCAAAGTAGGTCAGGTTCAAATCATTTAATTTGACCTTCTTGGTATTCACATTATAGATTGGATCTTCGAGGTCTAGAACATACAAACCATTGCTAAGTTGAGTACTGCCATAAAAGATTTCATTCAAATAAATAGAACAACATTTGTCCTTTATTATAAATGAAAAACCTTTCTTGTCCAAACAAGAAACAGAAATCAAATTTCTACTAATAGTAGGCACAAAGTAGCAGTTGTCTAATTCTAAAACTAATCCACTAGGTAAAGTGAGAACATAAGTCCATACGGCTAAGGCAGCAACCCTTGCTCCATTTCCAACACGTAGGTCCACTTCACCTCGGGCCAATCTTCTACTTCTACTTAGATCCTGCACATTTGCACAAATGTGAGATCCACATCCAGTATCCAATACCCAAGATGAGGAAGTAGAAAAGTTAGCCTCTATAACAAAAATACCTGAAGTGGAAGTCTTACTTCCCTTTTCCTTAGCAAGTTCTTCAAGATAGAGCTTGCAGTTGCGCTTCCAGTGTCCAGGTTGCTTAGAATGAAAGCATTCCCCTTCCTTTGCCACACCACCCTTTGGTTTCAGTGCAGCTGAAGAAGAATTGGCATTGGAATTTCCATTAGCTCTATCCTTCTTCTTGTTGGCTTTTCCCTTTCCCTTGCCTTTTTGAACCTTGAAAATGGGCTTAGCCTTCTTAAGGTTTTGCTCAGCAGTTCTCAACATGTTGAGCAATTCAGGGAGGGACTTGTCAAGGTTGTTCATGTTATAGTTCATGATGAACTGACTGTAGCTTTCAGGCAACGATTGCAAGACTACATCAACAGCCAACGCTTTCTGAAGAGCAAATCCTAAACTCTTAAGATTCTCAATGTTCCCAATCATCTTGAGCACATGAGGACCCACGGGACTTCCCTCAGACATCTTGCACTGAAACAATGCCTTAGAGGTTTTAAACCTCTCATGCCTAGCTTGCTCTTGGAAAAGCATTTTGAGATGTTCGATCATATCGAAGCCCCCATGTTCTCATGTTGCTTCCAAAGCTCAGATTCCATGGTAATAAGCATGAGGCATGCAACATCCAAAGCATCATCAGAATGTCTCTTGTGAGCATCCCTTTCAGCTCTTGGAGAAGTGGCAGCAGGCTCATTCAGAATAGGCTGCTCTAGGACATAAGCCTTTCTCTCTTACTTGAGGACTATCCTCAAGTTTCGGTACCATTTGAGAAAGTTGGTCCCATTCAGTTTTTCATTCTCAAGGATCAATCATAACGAAAGTGTCGATGTGTTTTGTGCCATGGTCATCTACAACAGTAAATATGCAATGTAAGAGTCATGTATTTTAATTCATTTAATAAGGACTTTTATTAAATGATACTCCCACTATTTTCCTCAAAATAATAACCCTTGATATTATTTTGGAAAACCTCAGCACTAAGGTATTCTAGTGGGCCAAGATCCATATTTGACCATAACCTGAGTCAACTTTGGCTTTTCTCTCAAGTTATAGCTATTTAGGTAGGCAACTCCTTGCCAATTACATCTCATACAACTCTTGGATAGTTGGGTGAATCAACACTTTTCCAAGCTCATCTCATGAACTTAAGCCCAACTCTATACTTCTAGGTCCCTAATCCTATTAGGATGACTTAGTTAAGTTAGACCCAAAGTTAGCAGTTTGGATATCACTATTATCCCATTGCGCCTTACCAAGATGAACATAGGTGCTTTGCTTTGGCAAACCCACCTAATGTTGATCAAAGTCTTGACGAGTGCCAACATTTGGAAGGCATCACATTTAATGACTTAATATTTGTTTGAGGGATTTTTTTTATGATCTCACCAATTTGTTATCTCTGGTTGTCTTATACATGCATCACATACAAATATAAAACATGCATCTCATGCTTACAAGAAAGTAAATGTGACATGGTTATAGTCCAAACTATGCGATATTCTCAAGCCAACAAGAATATCATAAAAGCCTAAGAAAAGAAAAGGGTCTCCACAAGCTCCTTCTCCTCCTTTCTTGGTTGCCGTTTTGTTGTCACCTTCTTGGACATACCACCTTGGATGATCCTTGGACATACCACCTTGGATGATCCCATAATACACCATTACAACAATAATAGAAACCTCAAGTTACATTTGAGGGGAGTAAGGTGCAAAGAGAAGAATGTACAATGAGAGTAACAAGAGAAGGCACTACTCGCAGGCTGTATTTACAAATACAACCAATCAAGGGCTATAACCATGCACCATGCTACAACCATCAACCAGCATAACATGTCAAATCTCATTCAACAAATGCATGCCAATTTTCGCAACTTGATTAACCATTTTTTATTTATGAGGCGCTTCGCATATGGCGGTCCCACTAGCCGATCAGCGCAGCGGAATTTAACCGAAATTCTCCAGGATCCAAGTGAAACGGGGTAAACCGGGTATTCAAAAATTTTCATACCTAATTTTTGGTTGAGATCTCTCACTCAACTGTAGAGTCAAATCACAAAACCTGAACAGTTGACGTGTTCAAGCTCTCTATGGTATCCACACGAGCCTCTCGAGATCACCATGCTTCCACCATGTCCTAGCAGATGCATTTCTCTTGTGCTCGCAGTGTTAGCTTACGTCCTCCAAAGAATTGCAAGAGAAGAGTGCGACTGTCCTTTTGGGTGGCTAGGGCAAGAAAACCTACGAATTTCTCACTAAAAGTTGTATTTATAATGAGACTCAACTTCCAGGTCTAATGGGTTTCAAAGCCCTAATCCAATTAGGCATTAATTTCGGGCTTAATAATGGCTCAACTCTTGGGCTCATTATTAATACGAAATTACAATGAAACTATAACCCAAATAATTAGCCCATGCACTCTAATGATCCAAGTAGCTCTATGTGTGTGACCCAATAGGCTCTTACCACGTTGGCAATGATCATAAATCACATTTATGATCATAAGCAATGAGCGTTGTCTAGCAACAAATCATTGCCACCCAAGTGACAAGATTGTCGGTGATTCAACTAAACCTTTATTATCATTACCAATATATGCCATTGTCCCTTTGTCCAAGATATCAAGACTAAGCACGAGACATTGAATGTGTCACTCTCGTATAGCCCAATGTTTGGTTTCTTGATTACCGAGTAGACCAACTTAAATTGATGACATTGATATCGTATATCAACTCATCCGAGCATGGTCATGCATTTTTCTAAGTCTCACTCTATCAAGGGGCCCGAAGATATCACTCCTGTTACATAGGAGGGACAAATCCCATCTTGATCATACAAATCCCTCCACATGATATGTGACATACCCAATGACCTCCTTTAAGTTTACTCAGTTACGAGCAACAAGGGAAAGTATCAAAGTATGTGACTCACATGTAGGGAACCTTGATGATCTTAGGTCGAAGGACTACATGTACCATGATCACTATGAGAATTACTTATGACACTCATATAACGATCCATGTAGTGTTCTCATGGTGGGTCGGTCCAGTACACAAGTTCTCCAACGTGTACCCATATATAGACTACATATCTTATATTAGTCTCCACGTATGGTAGTCGTTATGTATTATTGCAACTCGCTCCACAATAATACTAGACTAGGGACGTTTGAGAATATCATTATTCTAGCGTTACAATTATGTTTATTACGTTCCGCAGAAACAAAACAACAAACATAGTTGCTGGATTAATACCTTAATGAAATATCATGACTCAATGTACAAAAATACAATCATCTCATGATTGGCTTTTTGGGCACAATACTAACATAGCATCCACAGGAAGATTCTTTAGGCTTCACAATCCTACAAACAATCTTCAAACTTCATGTCAACAACAATCAAAATGATGCATCATACTAGGAACAAACCACATGTTCCAACATGCCATGATCAAACCATAAGCTTTGATACCATTTTTTGGGGAAAAAATTTCCAATCACCTATCATTCGTAGTGGAATAACAAACAAGATTAAACAAGTGCACATGAATTTAATATGGTTTAGCTTTTAACTAGCCTAGATCTACATATTAGAGAAATCTACTCGGACAAAATATATAGATTGTAGTAGAAGTATTCCCTTTATATTTTCGCTAGCCTATAGATCCACTACACATTATTGACAGCTCCAATATCTTGTCCTAATACAATTACGAAATATAAAAATCACAAAATGCTTATCATATTACTGCTCCTCACTTTTGGACTTTTCTCCCTTCACATATTGTTTTTTCATTACATTGATTTTTCTCTTATACGGAACACCCTACCATGACTTGCACTTTTATATACTGCATAAAAACCTTAAATAAATAAAAAAAATAAAAATAAATCGTAAAAAAATTAAATTTAATTCTTTAAGACAACTTAAAAATCAATTGGACTGTTTAAATTATCAATTCACCATTTAAATTTAAAAAGAGCCTTTTTTTTCCTGGTGGTAAGAGTGATAGGAATTTGGGGATAAAGTTTAGGTTTAAAAAAAAAACAATAAAGTAGTGGGATTCTCTGAGAGGGGAAAAGGGAAATGGATTGTCATTATAATCGTTCAATGTGAGCCGTCTTATGACATGGGCCTCTCAGAGAGGAGTCAATGTTATTATATGGTCCGAATTGAGCAGTCCTAATGACGGTCCATTCCCCATATAGGTCCAACTTAGAATTTTGAAATAGAAAAATGAAAGTTATACATTAAAAGTGTAAAAGTCAAGCGTTAAAATCCTGGAGGTAATTACAGATAAGAGGTTTGGATTAGTTCAAAGTTTATTCCATCATATTTAAGAACTCTATACTTTCTCTATTGAGATAATGGGAAAAATATATTTTTTTCATTTAGATGATAAAAAATTAAGAATTAAAAATGTTAACTAATTTTTAAATTGTTACTATACAATTTAAATTCATAAGGGGAGAAGTAATATACAATCTAACTAAAATATGAAAAGTCGACGTCATACACTACCGAAAGAATCGCTTATGTTTAGAAGGCAGAGTGTGAATTTTAGTGAATTTTAGAATAAAATGAGAGAAATAATAATTCCAGTCAAAGCTTATAGAGGTTTTTGTAATTAGCCCTACAGCCTAGCTGCAACATGATCTTTTATAAGTTGTTGACCTACAGATGATATGTAAAGTTAAGATAAAAATAACTAATAGTAGAAAATTGGTGAAAATTAGTAAAGATTTTTTTTTTTCGAAGGAAATTTGGATTTATTGAACCAAATCAAGAAATGATAGAAAGCTAGAAGGGTATGAATTAAATAATCTGAATTATCCAATCGAATTAGAAAGTGCTTCACCAAGTGCAATATAACAACGTTATCAAATAATAAATATGAAAAATACTATGGGATGCTAAATATAGCCAATAGTACATAACTTTATTAAATTTCCTAAACTCCTGATGTCCTTTAATTACATTATGAAAAAATAACTATATTGGACTAGCACAAGCGCACCTATCATTCCATAGCAAGATGTGGTGAGTATTAGCTGCCATCATTGTAAATACTATTACTCCTATTCTTCTTATTATCTTGCCGACAAATTCGAATGTTTGCTAAGTTTAATTACTCAACAAAAGGAATTATAATTACCACTATGACTAAGTAATTATAAAAAATAATAAACAGTGAAGATGGAGCATAAGAAACAGTAATTAAAAAAAAATAAGAAACAATAAGAAACAGTAATTAAAAATAAAGTCTACATTGAACAGCTTACTTAAGTATTACTTTTCAATTTTTTCTGTTCTTACAGGGGCTCATAAAGGAGTATGTATTATGTTTATGCATCTAGTTAATTAATTTACTATGCAATCATGCATGAGTATGTGCTCTGACTTAAATGATTAAGCAAGTAATAAAAACATAAAAAACTGCCCTGGCATTTCATTAAAATCAAACATCAAAACTGTCAAAGCATGCAAAGTATTTATGTGGTTAACTACACAAAATCAACCACCTGTGAACATCCAAGCAAAAGTAGACTATGCTCAGACCTAAGACCGACTCTAGAGTACACCACCACCGACACATGAACATCAAAGGCAAACTAATATATGAAAACTATGCATTGAACCATATTATTGATATCCATAACTAAGCTCTCACCATAGAGTAACTCCTGGAGGGAAGCTCCAAACCCATCCTTTCTACTTCATTACCCACTGTTGGCCAAATAAACAACTACAGTTAGTACAACAAACAAACTAACAAGTGAACCACAAAACTAGAATCACAAGATTCAAATTGATGCCCGGTGGCATCCTCGTTGTGTGACATGCTGGCCTAAAGGGGCGACTTCCAATGACAAGATATCTGCAAGACTTTGAAGAACATGGGTTAGGAGCTCTCTAGAGTGCCTTTCTGGGTGAGGAGTCTCCGACGCCCAAGTCAGTATACGGGAGAGTAGTGGTTAAGAGCAGAGAGTAGGAAAAAAGGAGAGTCACCAATGTTCTTACCAAGGACCCTCCTAAGTATTTATAGGAGGGTGGAAGGAGAAGCTATTTTACAAAGCCGATCGAAATCATGACACGTTTTTTTGGCTAGATCTGGTCTTTACCTTTGGAGGCAAGTATCTCCAGTTGGCCGTAAGCCGTTTTGGCCAGAGGGTAAGGGCGTGTGTGAGGTCTCTTTGTCAGAGGTTCGTTAACGATTTTTGTCGTTTCTCCATAAGACCCCTTCGGAGATGTAAGACCCCTTCGGGCAGAGATTTATCGTGAGGGCTACTGGGGAAGGCCATTCGGAAGAGTGGACTATCTTCGGGAGACTGTTTGCTTTATCGAGGATGGTGGATCTATTTTTCCGAGGTTGGTAGTCTACCACTAATATATGAAAACTATATACTGAACCATACTATTGATATCCATAACTAAGCTCTCACCTTAGAGTAACTCCTGGTGGCAAGCTCCAAAGCCCTCCTTTGCACTTCATTAGCCACTGTTGGCCAAATAAAAAACTATAGTTAGTACAACAAACTAGCTAACAAGTGAACCACAAAACTAGAATCACAAGATTCAAATTGATGCCCGATGGCAACCTCGTTGTGTGACATGCTGGCGTAAAGGGGAGGCTTCCGATGAGAAGATATCTGCAAGGCTTTGAAGAACGTGGGTTAGGAGCTCCCTAGAGTGCCTTTCTGGGGGAGGAGTCTCCAACGCCCAAGTCAGTATACGGGAGAGTTGTGGTTAAGAGCAGAGAGTAGGGAAGAAGGAGAGACACCGTTGTTCTTACCAAGGACCCTCCCAAGTATTTATAGGAGGGTGGAGGGAGAAGCCGTTTGACACAGCCGATCGAAATCATGACACGTTTTTGGCTAGATCTGGTCTATACCTTTGGAGGCAAGTATCTGCAGCTGGCCGTAAGCCGTTACGGCCATAGGGTAAGGGCGTGTGTGAGGCGTCTTTGTCAAAGGTTCGTTAACCATTTTTGTAGTTTCTCCGTAAGACCCATTCGGAGATGTGAGACACCTTCAGGCAGAGATTTATCTCGAGGGCTACAGGGGAAGGCCATTTGGAAGAGCAGGCTACCTTCAGGAGACTTTTTCCTTTATCGAGGATGGTGGATCTATTTTTACGAGGTTGGTAGTCTACCACAAATATATGACAACTATATACTGAACCATACTATTGATCTCCATAACTAAGCTCTCACCTTAGAGTAACTCCTGGTGGCAAGCTCCAAAGCCCTCCTTTGTACTTCATTAGCCACTGTCGGCCGAATAAACAACTATAGTTAGTACAACAAACTAACTAACAAGTGAACCACAAAACTAGAATCACAAGATTCAAATTGATGCCCGGTGGCATCCTCGTTGTGTGACATGCTGGCTTGAAGGGGAGACTTCCGATGAGAAGATATCTGCAAGACTTTGAAGAACATTGGTTAGGAGCTCTCTAGAGTGCCTTTCTGGGGGAGGAGTCTCCGACGCCCAACTCAGTATACGGGAGAGCAGTGGTTAAGGCCAGAGAGTGGGAAAGAAGGAGAGACACTGTTGTTCTTACCAAGGACCCTCCTAAGTATTTATAGGAGGGTGGAGGGAGAAGCCGTTTGACACAGCTTATCCAAATCATGACATGTTTTTGGCTAGTTCTAGTATGTAGCTGTGGAGGTAAGTATCTCCAGCTGGCCGTAAGCCATTATGGCCAGATGGTAAAGGCATGTGTGAGGCCTCTTTGTCAGAGGTTTGTTAACCATTTTTGTCGTTTCTCCGTAAGACCCCTTCGGAGATGTGAGACCCCTTCGGGCAGAGATTTATCTTGAGGGCTACTAGGGAAGGCCATTCGTAAGAGCGGACTATCTTCGGGAGACTTTTTCCTTTATCGAGGATGGTGGACCTATTTTTCTGATGTTGGTAGTCTACCATTAATATATGAAAACCATATACTGAACCGTACTATTGATCTCCATAACTAAGTTCTCACATTAGAGTAACTCCTGGTGGCAAGCTCCAAAGCCCTCATTTGTACTTCATCAGCGACTGTCGGCCGAATAAACAACTACAGTTAGTACAACAAACTAACTAACAAGTGAACCACAAAACTAGAATCATAAGATTCAAATTGATGCTTGGTGGCATCCTCATCGTGTGACATGCTGGCCTGAAGGGTAGACTTCCGATGAGAAGATATCTGCAAGGCTTTGAAGAACGTGGGTTAGGAGTTTCCTAGAGTGCCTTTCTGGGCGAGGAGTCTCCGACGCCCAAGTCAGTATACAGAAGAGCAGCGGTTAAGAGCAGAGAGTAGGAAAGAAGGAGAGACACTGTTGTTCTTACCAAGGACCCTCCTAAGTATTTATAGGAAGGTGGAGGGAGAAGCCGTTTGAGATAGCCTATCCAATTCATGACACGTTTTTGGCTAGTTCTGCTATGTACCTTCGTAGGCAGGTATCTCCAGCTGGCCGTAAGCCGTTTTGGCCAGAGGGTAAGGGCGTGTGTGAGGCCTCTTTGTCAGAGGTTCGTTAAACAATTTTTTCATTTCTCCATAAGACCCCTTCGGAGATGTGAGACCCATTCAGAGATGTGAGATTTATCTTGAGGGCTACTAGGGAAGGCCATTCGGAAGAACGGACTATCTTCGGGAGACTTTTTGCTTTATCAAGGATGGTGGATCTATTTTTCCGAGGTTGGTAGTTTACCACCAATATATGAAAACTATATACTGAACCACACTATTGATATCCATAACTAAGCTCTCACCTTAGAGTAACTCATGGTGGCAAGCTCCAAAGCCCTCTTTTGTACTTAATTAGACACTGTCAGCCAAATAAACAACTAACGTTTGTACAACAAACTAACTAACAAGTGAACCACAAAACTAGAATCACAAGATTCAAATTGATGCCTGGTGGCATCCTCGTTGTGTGACATGCTGGCCTGAATGGAAGACTTCCAATGAGAAGATATCTGCAAGACTTTGAGGAAGATGGGTTAAGAGCTCCCGAGTATGCCTTTCTGATGGAGGAGTCTCCGACGCCCAAGTCAATATATGGGAGAGCAGTGGTTAAGAGCAGAGAGTAGAAAAAAAGGAAAGACACCAATGTTCTTACCAAGGACCCTCCTAAGTATTTATAGGAGAGTGGAAGGAGAAGCCGTTTGACACAGCCTATCCAAATCATGACACGTTTTTTGCTAGATCTGGTCTGTACCTTTGGAGGCAAATTTCTCCAACTGGCTGTAAGCCATTTTGGCCAGAGGGTAAGGGTGTGTGTGAGGTCTCTCTGTCAGAGGTTCATTAACCATTTTTGTCATTTCTCCATCAGACCCCTTCGGAGATGTGAGACCCATTCGGGCATAGATTTATCCTGAAGGCTACTGGGGAAGGCCATTTGGAAGAGCGGACTATCTTCAGGAGACTTTTTGCTTTATCGAGGGTGGTGGATCTATTTTTTCGAGGTTAGTAGTCTACCACTAATATATGAAAACTATATACTGAACCATACTATTGATATCCATAACTAAGCTCTCACTTTAGAGTAACTCCTGGTGGCAAGCTCCAAAGCCCTCCTTTGTACTTCATTAGCCGCTGTCGGCCAAATAAAAAACTATAGTTAGTACAACAAACTAACTAACAAGTGAACCACAAAACTAGAATCACAAGATTCAAACTGATTCCCGGTGGCGTCCTCGTTGTGTGACATGCTGGCCTGAAGGGGAGACTTCCGATGAGAAGATATCTGCAAGACTTTGAAGAATGTGGGTTAGGAGCTCCCTAGAGTGCCTTTCTGGGGGAGGAGTTTCTGACACCCAAGTCAGTCTATGGGAGAGCAGTGGTTCAGAGCAGAGAGTAGGGAAGAAGGAGAGACACCGTTGTTCTTACCAAAGACCCTCCTAAGTATTTATAGGAGGGTGGAAGGAGAAGCAGTTTGACACAGCCTATCCAAATCATGACACGTTTATGGCTAGATCTGGTCTGTACCTCTGGAGGTAAGTATCTCCAGCTGGTCGTAAGCAGTTACGGCCAGAGGTTAAGGGCGTGTGTGAGGCCTCTTTGTTAGAGGTTCGTTAACCATTTTTGTCGTTTCTCCGTAAGACCCATTCGGAGATGTGAGACCCCTTCGGGCAGAGATTTATCCTGAGGGCTACTAGGGAAGGCCATTCGGAACAGCAGACTATCTGTGGGAGACTTTTTGCTTTATCGAGGATGGTGGATCTATTTTTCAAATGTTGGTAGTCTACCACTAACATATGAAAACTATATACGGAACCATACTATTGATATCCATAACTAAGCTCTCATCGTAGAGTAACTCATGGTGGCAACTCCAAAGCCCTCCTTTGTACTTCATTAGCCACTATCGGCCAAATAAACAACTATAGTTAGTACAACAAACTAACTAATAAGTGAACCACAAAACTAGAATCCCAAGATTCAAATTGATGCCCGGTGGCATCCTCGTTGTGTGACATGCTGGCCTGAAGGGGAGACTTCCGATGAGAAGATATCTACAAGACTTTGAAGAACGTGGGTTAGGAGCTCCCTAGAGTGCCTTTCTGGGGGAGGAGTGAGATTTATCCTGAGGGCTACTGGGAAAGGCCATTCAGAAGAGCGGACTATCTACGGGAGACTTTTTCCTTTATCTAGGATGGTGGATCTATTTTTCCAAGGTTGGTAGTCTACCACTCTGAGGATGGCGAGGGGCCTTTTTCCCCAAAGTCAGCTGTGTGTACTACCGAGGGTGATGGAGAGGTTCTTCTTGAAGTTAGTGCTACGAATCTGCTGAGGGTGGTGTTAAATTGCACTAAGGGGGATGCTTTTTATGGGCGATAAGCCTTCGGCTATCACATGCCCTCCTTCAGAGTGCCGAAGTGCTGTCTTCAGTACTAATCACCTAGAATCCTTCCTTTTGACAGAGGTTGTCCTTTCGAGGTAGGCATCTCTTTGGTTCAAGATGCTTCTCCATGGTGAAGTAGTATATTCAGCATTCAATAGGGCTCTTTTTTTTTTGGTGAGGCCACTTTTTCAAATTACTAAGAGCTGTTCTGTCCTCAAGCTGAGTTCTTGATGTATCCAAAGTTGTATCTTCAGATGTTAATAGTTATTTCCCTTCCCGAGTTTCTTGTTCTTTGTTGCCTGCCAGTGAATCGTCATTTCTTCTGACTAGGTAGTCGCATCACTTTAGGTTGAGCTATATAGGCCTGCTAATGTCAGAAGGCATGCCCTTGTTTCTTGCATCGTGTGACACATGTCACCAAGTTTTTGGTGAACAGTTGCATCCGTTACATCTGTTATGTCCCTTCACGTGTGAAGGGTCATTATGGCGACACTTGGCCTGCCTCCCTCGGTCTGTATAAAGCCTCTCACTTTCAGAGTTTCCTTAATTCTTCTACCTTCATTCTTTTTGCTCTCGAATGTCCTCTTACTTTTCAACTTTTCTTGAGGCGGCGTTAGCAGCATAGCAATTTCTGGCAATCTTCTTATGGCAGCATTCATAGGATAGCATCTCCGAAGTCAGTTCCTTCTTTAGTCCCCTTGTTCATTTTCCGCTATTGAGGTTAAGGTTATTCTTTTCTAAACATGCCTTCTTCCCAAGCCGAAGTTTATTTGGTTCCCGAGAGTTGGCTTCCTTTCAACTCTCATTCAAGGTACGCCACTTCGGAGAAACTGAAGAAGTGGTCAGCCAAATTTTTTTTTTATTCCTACACCATTACTAGGCTACCTAGTCCCGGTATGCCTAGCTACGATCCTCAAAAAAATGAGATCACTGTCTTCAGGGCACAACTAAAGGCAGGACTTCGGTATCCTCCACCAAAGATGGTTTATGACTTTTGCCAAATTCATGGCATAACTATTAACCAACTTCCCTTAAACTCTTGCTCCTACTTTAATGCCTTTCCTTGTATGTGCGGGGTCTTCAAAATAGAGCCCCACTTCATTTTTTCATGAAATAGTACAAACTTCACCCTGTTTCGAAAGGTGGTTCTATTTCTTGCTGCTTCGGGGATCCAGGAGCAAAAAATTCACCTTCACCTTTGGAACAAAAGACAGTTGGTGAGGGTGGCAGAAGAAGTACTTTTTTCTAAGGTGGATGAGTAGTGGAAAGACATGCCAACCAAGTGGGCTTCGGGGACCCTTGATATCAACGTGATGGATCCGTTGAAGGTACTTACCCTCAAACTTGAGTTTCAATTCGAGGAATTTGACACCCGTATTTGGGAGATAGCTGATTGGTTGGAAAAGGCTTCTTCACATCCACTGTACCCGATCCCAATTAGAAGGAATTTTATGACCGAAAAGGTACTTTGGGAACTTTGCATCATCAAAGAACATGTTACTGACTTGGACTTGCCAAACCGGCAATGGATGAGAAGAAGTCCTAGCTTATCAATCTTCTCCAAAATGAACTCTCCTATTTGGCACATATAGAAAGTAAGCTCCTATTCAGGTTATTGTTTGGGATTTTTCCATACATACACTGATGTTTTTCTCTTTGTAGAGATAGGCAACAAGTCAACAGCGTTTTACAAGAGCCTGTTCCTTGGGTAGGCTGAGAAAGGGGAACATTAGAAGAAGAAGGCACCTAAGAGGAAAAAGGTACCAGCTGGACCATCTTCGGCCTAGAAGTCAAATAAAACAAAGGAGGACTCCTTTCTCCCTCCCCCTGAAGACCAAGTTCAGGTGGTTGACCAAACGCCTGTGCATGCTAACCCGCCCTCAGAGCCGGCCATCTATTCAACCCTTCTAAATCCCAATGTTGCTATTGAGACATTGGGGATACCGTTGAGGGAGATTTCAGCTGAAGAGGTGCAAGAGAGACGAAGAAAAAAGGGCAAGGATCTTCCTACTAAAGTGCTGGATGTCAACGAGTCTGACGTTGAGGGCGCCGAACTTCCACCAAGTTTGTCTCTTAGCCATTCGTCTATGAGTTTGGGATTTTTCAGTATTTTAGAATTTGTAGATGAATGGCTAAAAGATAATGTTGTAATGAAACTTCAGCATAACTTTCTAGAGGACAGGGCCCGGTCGGTGTTGATGATGGACCACCTTCGGTGGAGGGCCATTCAGGACTCGAAGATTCTAAAGGACAAGGTTGCAAGGGAGCCCTTCTGGACCTTCATCAAGGACAGGGATTTGTTCTTTAAAGACTGTCAAAAGATGGTCCCTCAGATGGCGAGGGGTATCATGACCAACGCTACATTCCAAACTCTGATTGAGGAGTGCCTGAATGAGGAGACCCTCGCAACTTGGATGACCAAGCACACTGCTTAGGTAATCAGTTGTACTTAGAAAAATTTTGATTTGCCAAAGTCTTCAAATTTGTTGTGGCTTACATTAGGTATTTTCTATGTGCAGCTACTCGCATATGGTGGCTACTTTCAAGCATAGGCAGCCAAGTAGTCTTCCATGCGAAACCAGTCGGGAGAGAACCTGGCTAAGGCCAAAGAACTATTTGCTAGCTCGTGCGTGAAATATGATGAGCTCAACAAGATTTCGAGGGACGACCTTGCCAAGCTTCGCTGGTAATTGCTGGAGAGTCAGAGATGGCTAGTCGACGAGTTCACCTCCAAAATTTTTGTCCTCGGCGCGAAGGTCGTGGAGTTGTCTTCAGAGGGTGAGGCCCTTTAGAAGGAAAAAGAAGACGCTATTGCCGATCTTATGAAGCCATCAGGGATTAATGCCAACTTTCTTGTCGACATTTAGTAGTTGAAGAATGAAAAGAAGAAGAAGAATAAGAAGAAGACAGAGAAGGAAGTTGAGGCCTTGAAGAAGGAGCTGGAGGACTTGATGGCTGAAAATGCTAAGTTAGATGAGGCAACTAAGTCCTCATTTCAAGATGGCTTCTGTCTCGCCCGTCATCAAGTCTTCTCACGATATCCTGACCTAAACGTCTCCTTCCTTCGAGCACTTGATATCCTTCAAGAACCATATTTGGCGTGGTCGAGGATTGAGTTTCTCAACCTTCCTATTTTTCCCCCTTCGGTTGTCGATGCTGGCGAAGATGAAGATGATGATGTCGAGGGTGTTGACGATGAGGATGTTGATATCGAAGAGCCTGAAGATGGGCAGGACAACGAATAGGCCTTTTTTTTTATTTTGCACTTCATTCTTGAATGAAGCTTTTCTTCTTTTTCGAAATTTTGGCCAAGTCTACGATGGGTACGACTTTTGGTATTATTTCAATCTTCAGTATTGAACCATCTTCAACTAATTCACTATATTCAGCAGTACAAGGCTCGACATCTTTGGTCACGTACTATCCTTAACAAATTCCACCAAGGATTCTCAACCTTAGCCTTTTTGAAAGATAACGTCCAATTATTTTTGATTAGTTATGGATATAAGTTTAAGTGTTTTTAGAACAAAATTCACCAAACTCGGTTAACCATATTTGGAATGAACCACATTCAGCTAACCATATTCAAAAAATTTTGGCCAAAAACACTTAAGTACTTTCGAGATCAACGATATTCGGTCAACCTCCTTTGGTCACAGTTCTATACAATGTCATTCAAGTGCCTTCGAAAGCAACCATGTTCGGTTAACCTCGTTCGGTAAAATTTCCACGATATTGCTTATGCACTTTCAGAAACAACCATATCCGGTTAATTTCTCTAAATTTCTAAGTGCAAAATTTTTTTAAAGAGTTAGAATGCCATGTGTTTTTTAACTCTTCTCCTTCGGCATTTTGCAAGCTTGTAGACTCCTGGCCGAACTTTGTCAAGTACCAAATATGGTCTTTCCCAATTTGCCCGAAGTTCACCATAAGATGGTCTTTGGGATTCCAATTCAGCCTTTAGAAGAACCAGGTCTCCCTTCTTGATCCCTTTAGGTTTGACATGAGAGTTTGCAGCAATGGCTACCATTTGCTAGAAGTCTTTTCTTCTGAGTTCAACCATCTCTCTATGTTTGTCGAGCATGTCTAATTTAGCTCTTAAACCAGGGTTGTTCCCTTCTTTGTTAGACACCTGTATTCTGATAGATGGTTGTATGACTTTGATGGGGATAATGGCCTCAGTGACGAAGATGAGTGAGAAAGGTGTTTCTCTAATGGCTCTTTTAAGGATTGTTCTGTAACTCCATAGCACACTCGGGAGTTCTCCCAGCCATTTTCCCTTTGCCTCTTTCAACCTTTTTTTTAGACCGTCTTTTATAGTCCTATTAAACACTTCAGCTTGTCCATTGCTCTGAGAATGGGTAACTGGGGTAAAGTGTAATTTTATCCCAAGGTTGGTTGTGAATTCCTAAAATCCTTTATCGGTGAATTAGGAACCATTATTCGCTACTATCACGCTTGGCACGCTGAATCTGCATAAGATGTTCTTCCAGACAAATCTCTGTATGTCCAATGCTGAGATTGCTGCCAAAGGCTCTACCTCAATCCACTTAGTAAAATAATCCATTGCGACTATTCAGAACTTACTCCTCTTAGAGCCGTTGGGAGAGGCCCAATGAGGTCAATACCCCAAACAGCGAAGGGGCAAAGATAGTTTGCGGAAGTTATCACTTCCGAGGGTATTCTCTGGATGGATGCATGTCTTTGGCACTTGTCACATTTCTTGAAGAATAGCCTTGCATCTCTTCTTAAAGTAGGTGAGAAATATCTCTACCGAAGTAGTACCCCAGCAAGGGCATCAGTCCCGATGTGAGGCCCACAGGCTCCTTCATGGACTTCTGTGAGAACTACTTCAATGTTACCTTCATCGATACATCTTTGTAGCAGGTTGGCGTAACCTTTTTGGTACAATTCTTCCCCGATCAGGAAGTATCTACCCGAGTGTTTTCACACTTTCACAGCTTCAAGAGGATCTTTGGAAAGTTCAAAGTTGCGAGATGTTTCTTGATAGGATCCTTCCATCCTCTACCTAAGATTGCTATGGACATTATTACTATGCTCAGTTTATCCAGTACTTCAGTGGACTCCTTTAATTTGGCCAAAGTATCCGCTTCCATATTATCTTTTCGGGGTATGTTTTCTAGATGCACCCTATTGAATTCTTGGATAAGCCTTTTTACGAAGTGATGGTACTTTGCCAAGTTCGAGTCTTTTGCCCCTTAGTTCCCCACCATCTATCAGACCACCAGTTGAGAATCACTATGGGCCTTCAGATTTCTCACGCCAACTCTTTTTTCCATCATAAGCCTATTATGAGGGCTTCATATTCGGCCATGTTATTGGTGACACTAAAACCAAACTTGGTGGACTTTGAAGCTTCCATACCTTAGGGTCCCTGTAGAATTACTCCAGCTTCTTGATGTCCAGAATCGGAGGCACCATCGATGAAGAGTGTCCAGTCAGGTTTGTCACTTTTGGGGTCCTCTGGAGTACCTTCAGTTCCTAGTACTTCGACAATGAAATCTGCCAATGCTTGGGCCTTTATTGCCCTTCTTGGCTCATAGGTGATATCGTATTCACTGAGCTGGATGAACCACTTTGATAATCTTCTAGAGAGTCTACCTTCCTCATGATATCTCTAAGAGGTAAGTTACTTCAAACAGTGATGGGTTGTCCTTGGAAATAAGGCCACAGCCTCCTGCTTACCAACACTAGGGCATAAATGGCCTTTTGTAGAAAAGAGTACCTCACTTTGGCACTGTGCAGGGACTTACTCACATAGTATACTGGCTATTGCTTTCCTCCCTCTTCCTTAACAAGTACTAAACTTACTACCTTTTTGGTGACGGTGAGGTAGAGGATGAGAGGTTCTCCTCCCAGCAGCTGCCAAGGTGTCAGCAGACGAGTTAAGTGGCTCTTGAGTTCATCCCAAGCTTTTTGGCAATCTTCGTTCCACAGGTGTTCCTTGGAACCGAAGTTGCGTTCATTTTTTGCTACTTCGGTGAGCACTTTAAAGATTGGTCGGCACTGGTCCCTGTATTTGGAGATGAATCTGCTAAGGGCCGTGATTCTTCCCGTAAGCCTTTGCATATCCCTGGTCGTCGTGGAAACTTGGAATCCTAGTAGGGCCTTAACCTTTTGTAGGTTGGTGTCGATAACTCTTTTGAATACCATAAACCCGAGGAATTTGCCAGCAGTCACCCCAAACACACACTTCTCGGGGTGAAGACAGATTCCAAATTCCCGAAGTTGATGGAATGTTTCCCTTAAGTCTATAATATGACTACTAGGCTGCTTGCTCTTAACTATCATATCATCAACATATACTTCCATATTTCTCCCAATTTGGGAGATGAATACCTTGTTCATCAGCCTTTGGTATGTTGCTCCTGTGTTTTTAAGGCCGAAGGGCATGTTGACATAACAGTAGGCCCCAACTTCGGTAATGAAGGGGGTTTTTTCCTCATCTTTGGGATTCATCTGAATTTGGTGATATCCACTAAAAGCTTCAAGGAAGCTAAGTAAACACTATTCGACAATGGAATCTACCAATTGGTCTATTGGTGGCAAAGGATATGAGTCTTTTGCACAGGCATCGTTTATGTCGAATAGGCTTCACCTTTGGGCATACTGTAAGATAGTGCTGAATTATACCAAGGTCTACCTTGGGCATATCCTTCAAAGAGTAGGCAAACAGATCTTTGTTCAATAATAGAAGGGATACAAGCTTTTCCTTGTCACCTTCAGCCAGTTTTTTCCCCACTCGGGTACTTCGGCCTGGGACAAGTTCTACATCCTCTGTTTCTATTTTTTCAAGGTCATTTTTTTTTCCTTCTATTGCGTCTTCATCGACCGTGCTCTTCTCTCCTGAAGTATGTGTGTGAACTTTGATTAGGCTCTGTCTTGCTTTCACAAAAACTTTCCTTACTTCGGCTTGATCGATGCGTATTTCTGTGTCACCTTCCTTTGTACCGAATGTGACCATTAGGTATTTAACATTTGGGTGAATATGAAGATTATCCTGTGTTTGCCTTCTGAGGATGGCATTGTATGAAGAAGGGACGTCTATGATAATGAACCTTGTCATGGTTGGATCAAAGAGCTCATCCTTGGTCCGAACCAAGGTTCGCCTTAACATCAAGGGTATATCGATCCACCCGAGTACTGGTAGTTCCGAGGGACCTACGCCAAAAGTAGGAGAGGTAATGGGTTTAAGGTCACCCTTGGAGATGCACAAGTTCGACTGCAAATGGGAGAACAAAATGTCGGCGTTCAACCCATCGTCAATGAGCACCCTCTTGACATCCCAGCTTCTTATACTTGCCATGATTAGGAGAAGGTCATCGTGTGGAAACTTCACGGTAGACCCATCCTCCTGAACAAGCTTGTTCGCTGGGTTACTGAATTCCATTATCGAGATTTCCTAAACTTTCCATTTCCTTTCAGCCGAGGGTATTCTAGTGGTGATTGTCTGGATTATTCCCGCTAGAGGTGGTGGGTGCTTTCTAAGGCTTCGGTTATGATGTTAGTTGGAATCATAGTCCTCACCTTCTCCTTTCCTCTCTTCTTCATTTTTTTCCCAGGCTTTAGGCGACGGCATCCACAGGTAGTGTCGAAGTTGCCCTTACTTGATTAAAGATTCAATATACTTTCTCAGTTGGAAGCAATCTTTGGTACTGTGCTCGTGGTCCCGATGAAATTGACAAAATTTCTTTATGTTCTTCTTGTTTTCCGAGATCAAGGTATTCAGATGTTGGATTACGGTTCCTTGCCTTTCCATGGCCATTAGGATGTTCATTCTTGTAGTATTTAGGGGAGTGAATGATACTGGCTTCTTTCCCCTTGTTTTCCGAGGCCTGTCCCCTCCCTCAGTGGAATACCAAGGTTGGTAACTCTAGCTCTCGAAGTGACTATGCTCAAAGTTCGGGCCACCCATCATTAGCTCCTCGGCTGTCATGTGTTGCTCGGTGCTTTGCTAGAATTCTTCGAGGGTGTCAGGGGGTCTTTGGAGAACTTATAGAAGAGTTGTGAGTCCTTCTTGAGTCATTTGATCATGGCAAGGATGTGGATTTTTTGGCAGAACTCGGGCACATTGGGGGCTTCTCGATTGAACCTCTCAATATAGTCCTAAATGGTCTTCCCATTCTTTTGGGCTATGTCAAATATTTGGACAGGCATCTTCGTCGTCGACCTGTTTCTGATGTACTGTTGGGTGAATGTGATGGTTAATTCCTGGAAACCCATTATGGTTCCGGGAGCTAGGGAGTTACACCATGCAGTTGCTGGCCTTGACAAGGTGACTTCGAAACACTTGCAGAAGGTAGCATAATCAGCACCATGCAACACCATGTTGCGCCTATATTTCATTAGGTGGGCTTGGAGTCGCTTCACCCATCATATGTCTCCAAGCGTGGTACTTGAAAATCGTTGGGCATTGGTGATAGCCGAAGGACTATCGCCTCTCCTAGAATGTACCTCCTATCAAAAGCATGCTCGGGAGGCCTGGCACCATCGGAGAGAGGCACTAGTACTGACCTCGGACTAGGTGAATTCCAGTGCCTCGAACTCGGGATTTAGTCTAGTACCCCAGAGAACTCCAAAGGTGCAGATAGCCCCTCGGGGGAATAAACGAATCGCCTTCGGGATAGAAGAATCAGCTACCACAAGCAAGAGAGGATTTCCCGAAGGCGGAAACTGCGAGCTAGGCAGCGCCCCGAACTGCGAGCATAACTCCCGAACTGCGAGGATAACTCCCAGAGAATGACCTCGCCCAAAGGACATCAGGAGTACGGCAGGAGCATTTAAGGAGCCTCTGACACATCGCCCACAGACGCACCATGTCACCTCAAACGACACTTTGACATGCCGACGCCGCCCAGGCCTTGTCACAACCTGTCTCGGACCAAGGCTCGAGGGAGCCTACAAACAGCTACTTGTCCCCTGTGTCCAAAAGTACACAGCAGATCTGGCCGAACACGTGTCACGATCTAAACGGGCCAGACACTTCTATAAATACCAAAGAGCAGCTCCTTACAAGGGGTTGGTCAATCGGTTGAGAGGATACGAACAGGCAAGGCCACTAAACCCCTGAGTGCTCTCCTTTCTTCACCTCTCAGAGAACTAACTTGGGCGTCGGAGGCTCCTCCCCGGAAAAATATCCCGGGGACCTCCTAACCTTTCCTCTTGGGCTCTGCAGGTACCACTCCCTGGAAAACCTCCACTTCGGGCGTTCTCCTCCTCAGGAAGTCCCTCCAGAAACCACCATGTCCTCCAGCGAAGACGTCTCTGGACATCAATTGGTGCCTCCATTATCGTACGAATGAAGGGTGACTCTTCTTCGGTGAAGGTCTATGACAACCTTGACTAGACAGGATTTCGAGAAACCTATTTTTCCACCTTCTCCAATGTTTTTGGGATTCTCTCCATGAGGATGGTGGCATTGTACTTTCATTGTTGCTTGCTAGTCACTGGCAATTGATGCCCATCAACATCTCCACTATGTGTCGTGGTGAATGCAGCAGGTGCTTCCGTGGGTGCAGGCGAGTTTAGATGATGGTCGGCAGCATGATCGTCGGGTGGTGTGGTGTAGCCGAGCAGGGATTCCGGTACAGGAGAGCGCCCGAAATGGGATTCCTCAGGAGGACCTACCTGAAATGCTCAGAACACAGGGGTTAGGAGGTGCCCAGAGTCTTTTTCTGGGGAGGAGCCTCCGACGCCCAAGTCAGTGCTTTGAAAGGGGTGGAGAGAGAGCAGCAAGTACAAGAGAGTCTTGTGATGGGTTTCGGGAACCAAACAGCGTAGCGGAATTTAACCAAAACCCTACAGGATCCAAGTGAAATGGGGTAAACCGGGTGTTCAAGAATTTTCATACCTAATTTTCGGTTGAGATCTCTCACTCAACTGTAAAGTTGAATCACAAAACTTGAACAGTTGACATGTTCAAGCTCTCTATGGTATCCACACAAGCCTATCGGGATCACCACGCTTCCACCACGTCCAAGCAGATGCGTTTCTCTTGCGCTCGCAGTGCTAGCTTGCGTCCTCCAAGTAATTGCAAGAGAAGAGTGCGGCTGTCCTTTTGGGAGGCTAGGACAAGGAGACCTGTGAATTTCTCACTAGAAGTTGTATTTATAGTGAGACTCAACTTCCGGGCCTAATGGGTTTTGGGCCCATTATTAATATGAAATTATTGTGAACCCAAAACCCATATTATTAGCCCATGCACTCTAATGATCCAAATAGCTCTATGTGTGCGACCCAATAGGCTCCTACCACGTTGGCAATGATCATAAGCAATGAGCGGTGTCTAGCAACACATCATTGCTACCCAAGTGACAAGATTGTCGATCATTCGACTAAACCTTTATGATCATCATCGATATATGCCATTGTCCCTTTGTCTAAGATATCAAGACTGAGCACGAGACATGGAATGTGTCACTCAGTATAGCCCAATCTTTGTTTTTTTAATTACCGAGTAGACCAACTTAAACTGATGACATTGATATCGTATATCAACTCATCCGTGCATGGCCATGCATTTTTCTAAGTCTTACTCTATCAAGGGGCCCGAAGATATCACTCCCGTTACATAGGAGGGACAAATCCCATCTTGATCATACAAATCCCTCCGCATGATATGTGACATACCCAATGACCTCCTTCAAGTTCACTCAGTTACGAGCAACAAAGGAAGGTATTAAAGTATGTGACTCACATGTAGGAGACCTTGATGATCTTAGGTCGAAGGACTACATATACCATGATCACTATGAGAATCACTCATGACACTCATATAACGATCCATATAGTATTCTCATGGTGGGTCGGTCTAGTACACAAGTTCTCCAACTTGTACCCATATGTGGACTATATATCTCATATTAGTCTCCACATATGCTAGTCATTATGTATTATTGCAACCCGCTCCACAATAATACTAGACCAGGGATGTTTAAGAATATCATTATTCTAGGGTTACAATTATGTTTGTTAAGTTACGTAGAAACAAAAAAACAAACATAATTGCTGGATTAATGCCATAATAAAATATCATGACTCAATGTGCAAAAATACAATCATCTCATGATTGGCTTTTGGGCACAACACTAACATCTTGCCTGGCCGTGTTTTCTTTTAAGGGCTGGAAGGAGAGGATTCAGAGCGGAGAGAGGAGAGAGATCTCTACCTGTGACCATTCCCCTGGTATATATAGGAGGGGGTGAGCCTTTCAGATTACAGCATGTGTATGGATGGATACCATCCATACTTCTGGGCGTGGGGGGCCCCTAGCCGTCTGCAGGCTCCTCAAGCCACGAGCTACGATAATCATAGCCCTACATGACAGGACGTAGGCAGTGGCGGCGCATCAGAGTGCCTGTAAGGGCGGCGTGTAGGGTATATGGGCATAATGTCAGAGGCTCTTTGATGGCTCCTGCCGTACCTCCGAGGTCCCTTTGGTTGATGTCTCACTCCGGAGTGAGGGACCTTTTCCCGGAGCCGCAATGGTTCTTCGGGGTATTCCCTGGCTTCGAAGTTAGCCCTTTGGGGGGCTTTCACTTGCAGAAGGTGCCTGGCACTTCTCCCCGAAGCTAACTCGGTCGCCCTCCTGATGTAGGCAATACGGTAGTTTCCTGAGGTTAGTATTGGCGGGCTGCCGAGGTCCCGTGCCTCAGGCATTTGGCTCCCTCATTTTCGGGGTCTTTAGGTGTTCGGGGCGATAGTACTTTGGCTATTAGCAATAGAGAGCAACGCCTTCTTTTTGGCGAGTAACTTTGTTGGTAGGGGGACTAGGACTTCCCATCTCGGGATAGACTTCATTGGAGGGAAGTTTTGGGCTCTTTCAACACCGTTCCTCTGGTGCAATGTCCCTTGGATGGTATGTTCTCCGTCGAGGACTCATTGTGAGAACCTCTACTTCCAGAGCTCCGGCAAGGTGACTTAGGGCTTTTCTCCTGACGGGTATCTAGAGAGGATGCCCTTCCCCTTGGAATGGTTGTGACCACATTTGGTCGAGCTATTGCGTCATTTCAGCCACGATAGAGCGCTAAAAATCACATAGAAAGCTCATCTTGACCATCAGAGGACATTCATATTCCGGTAGAGAAGTGTCCACTGCAGGCTGTTCAGTCATTGCTTGAGTTTCCGGTGTGGACTGAGACCTCAGGAGTCATTTATCCTTCGAATGCCAGGTCTCAACAACAGCGATTTGAGAATGGTTTCCCACAAATGGCACAAAATGATGCCTGGCGGCATCCTCGTTGTGTGACGTGCTGGCCTGAAGGGGAGACTTTCGATGAGAAAATATCTACAAGACTTTGAAGAACGTGGGTTAAGAGCTCCCTGAACTATATTTTCGGGGGAGGAGCTTCCAACGCCCAAGTCAGTATACAGTAGTGCAGTGGTTAAAAGTAGAGAGTTAGAAAGAGGGAAAGTCACTGTTGTTCTTATCAAAGACCCTCCTAGGTCTTTATAGGAGGGTGGAGGGAGAGGCTGTTTTACACAGCCTATCCAGATCATGACACGTGTTCAGCTAAATCTAGTTCGTACCTTTGGAGGTAGGTATCTCCAGTTGCCCGTCAGCCATTTGAAGCCCTTCAGCATCTCCAGAATGTGTCATGGTGAATGTGGCAGGAGCTTCCGAATGTGTGGATGAGTCTGAAAAAAAAGTGGTCTATGTGGATTAGTTGGGAATCACAGAGAGTACGGGTTAGGAGGTCCCTGGAGCGTTTTTCCGGGGAGGAGCCTCCGACGCCCAAGTCAATGTTTAGGAGGTATGGAGGCGGTAAAGAGTGGAGAAGTATATTGTCTGATGCCTCTCTCCTCTATTACCCGGGATGCTTACTGAGTATTTATAGAGGAGCGAACAATAATAGTCCTCTTCATGTGGCCGGCCCAGATAGTGACACGTGTTCGGTGGGATGCGGTCCACGTCTTCGGGAAATAGGGGGTCACTCAGCCGATCATAGGCCGCCAGGCTAGGAGCCTAGGTGACCCGAGAGTGGCGTGCAAGAGTGTCCCTACAAGCGGCGTGTCAGAATGTGTCTAGAAGTGGCATGTTAGGGATGTGTCAGAGGCTCCTTAATTGCTCATGTCGTACTCCTGAGGTCCCTTTTGGTAGAAGAGACCTCTTCGGAGAATGACTCATCTTCCGAGGTTTCTTTAGTATCGCAGGAGTATATTTCCCGAGGGTGATCTTCCTCAGGGACACCCCCACTTCCGAGGATGGCTTAATCATTCCCCCGAGGCTAGCACTGTCGTTTCCTGGAATGGAGAATTGTCGAGGTCGGATTTGGGAGGTTGAACATCCTTCTTTCTGTAGCGGGCGGTTTCTCCTCCAAGGTTGGTGCTTTGTCCGAACCTATGGGTTCAGAGGGTGATGGGCACCTCGGCTATCACATGCCCCTTCCCGGGAAGTCGAAGTGGAGACTTTGGCTGTATGCTTTCGGGAAGGCTTTTTTACTGAGCTCATGGTCGGAGCTCCACCCAGGAAGTTGCTCTTCTCCAGAAGGCATCCTTTCATAGTCGAGGTACCCTTCCCTAGTTCTTTGGGCGACCTCAGGGCGCGTGTAGATTTTGTTTTCATTTTTTCTACTGCGGGTTTGTGAACCGTCGCATCCTTTGGTTAGACATGTCAGTTATGGATAAGCGTGCCTGGTTTTTCGTGATGTCAGAGGGGCATGCCCTAGCTCTTCACATTAGCTGACATACGGCCGCTAGTGGATGCTGAAATAGTTACGCCGATCATGCTAATTGCATCTGTTCACCTTCGAGAAGTAATAATGAGGCTGTTGCGCCTTCGAGGGATAATAATGACGACGTTTTGTTTACCCTCTTCGGTCTATATATGAACCTCTCTCCTCATTTTTTGCCTCACTCTTTGCTTTTGCTCTCATCTGCTCTGGAGCTCTCTCTTGTCTTTTTCCTTCTTACGGCGGCGGTTACTACGGCGGAACGATTTTTGGCAACTTTCTTGGCGGCATTCAGGAACTCCGATGATGCCCTTCAGCATCTCCTTCGTATGTCATGGTGGAGGCGGCAGGGCTTATGGAAATGGAGAAAGGTCCGGGATGAACATGCTTTGAGAAGATGACCTGAAAGTAACAGGAAGCAAGGCTTAGGAGGCCCCAGGAGTGTTTTTCCGGGGAGGAGCCTCCGACGCCCAAAGGAGTATTTTGGAGCTAATGAGATGATAAATAGTAAATAAGTATCTTATCTGAAATAATGTCCTCGCTCATTTTTCTGGAATAATTACCAAGTATTTGTAGAGGGGTGAATAGCAATAGTCCTGATAGCCAAACGCTATCGCCTAGATCTGGCCGAACTCCCTGCCACAAGAATGGCCAGAAGAACGGGCGCTACCCGAGAAAAGGTGTGATCATGCACCTCGGGAGATAGCCGAAGAGCTCCGAGCCCGGCACGCCAGGAAAGCCTGAGGACACTACTCGGCCCCCGAAGGTTGTGAACAGATCGCCTTCAGAAAAGCGGCACCAGACATAGTGAGCCGAACATGATATCCCCGAAGGCGGAACTCCCTGAAACTGGGAACCCCCGAACTTAGGGCTTGTTTCCCGAAGAGGCTTTGTCCGTACCAAAGGACGACCTCACCCAGGGACCTCGGGAGTACGGCAGGAGCATTTATGGAGGCATTTAAGGAAGCCTCTGACACATCCATTCGCAGACGCCACAATCCGCCTCAAAAGGCGCACTGCCACGCTGACGCCATCAGAATCACATCATGGCCCGTCTCAGCACATGGCTCAAGGCAACCTGCTACCAGCTATCTGTCCCCTACGCCCAGAAATTCAGGAACATCCGACCGAACACGTGTCGCGATCTGAACGGGCTAGGCGCTCCTATAAATACCAGGAATTAATACTTGGCAGGAGGCTGGTTGGCAAAACACTGCTCCCACACTCTGAGAAAATTACCAGGCGAGACTCCTCAGCCCTTTGTGCTATTTTCTCTGCCTTTCTCTCAGCCACCACTGACTTGGGCGTCGGAGGCTCCCCCCCGGAAAAACACTCCGGGGGCCTCCTAACCCTTTGTTTCTGAGCTTTCAGGCACTCTCCTTTGGGCGATCCAATCCACCAGGCGTCCTTCCTCCCAGAAGTCTCTCCTCCAGTCATCATGACTCTGAACGATGAGGCCCTTGGCCATCAAGTCCTTCTCAGATGGCTGGCCCAGATCACGACATGTGTTCGGCGTGATGCGTGCCACGTCTTTTGGGCAATAGAGGACCCCTAATCGGCATGGGCTGCCAGGCTAGGACTTTGGGTAACCCGAGAGTGGCGTGCTAGGGTATCCCTGCAAGCATGTCAGGACGTGACTGGGGGCGGATTATCGGGGATATGTCAGAGGCTCCTTAAATGCTTATATCGTACTCCCGAGGCCCCTTTTTGGTAGAGGAGACCTCTTCGGAGAACTTGTCTTCCGAGGTAGCTTTTGGTATCACAGAAGTATATTTCCCAAAGGTGACCTTCCTCGGAGACACCCCCACTTCCGAGGATGGCTTAGTCGTCCCCCTGAGGTTGCCATTGTCGTTTCCTGGAATGGAGAAACACCGAGGCTGGATTTTGGGGAGGTCGAACATCCTTCCTTCTGTGGTGGGTGATTTCTCTTCTGAGGTTGGTGCTTTGTCCGAACCCATGCCTTCGAGGGGTGATTGGCACCTTGGCTATCACATGCCCCCTCCCGGGAAGTCGAAGCGGAGACTTCGGCTTTATGCTTTTGGGAAGGCTTCTTTACCGAACTCATGGTTGGAGCTCTACTTAAGAAGTTGCTCTTTTTCAGAAGGCGTTCCTTCATAGCCGAGGTACCCTTCCCTAGTTCTTTCTGTGACCTCAAGGCACGTGCAGCTTTTGCTTTTGCTTTCTTCTGCTGCAGGTTCGTGAACCGTCGTATCCTTTGGTCAAACATGTCAGTTATGGATAAGCGTGCCTGGGTTTTCACGATGTCAGAGGGGCGTGCCCTAGTTCTTCGCGTTGGATGACACGTGGCCGCTAGTGGATGGCGGGATAGTTACGCCGGTCACACTAATTGCGTCTCTTCGCCTTTGAGGAGTAATAATGAGTCTGTTGCGCTTCCGAGGGATAATAATGACGACGTTTCGCTTACCCTCTTCGGTCTATATAAGCGCCTTTTGCCTCATTTTTTGCCTCATTCTTTGCTTTTGCTCTCATCTGCTCTAGAGTCTTCTCTTGTCTTTCTCCTTCTCTTCGGCAGTGATTTCTATAGCGGAGCGATTTCTGGCAATTTTTACGGCGGTGTTCAGGAATTTCAACAAGACCTTTGGTGGGTGCTTATTTCTGTAATTTCTGTTTTCTTCTTTCTTTCAAGGTCATTTTTTCAAGGTATCTCTGTTTCCTTACCCTTCCAGATTCATCCTTCCTTTCTTTTGTGAAAAAATGTCTGATCCAACCCTGTTGAATTCGACCCCGTTGCTAACTGTTTGACCTCTCCCCGAGAGCTTTCTTCCTCTCGAATCTCATCCTTGTACTACCACTCCGGAGAAGGTGAAGAAGTGGATGGCCAAGTATTAACTTCCTTCTTATCTCGTCCCGAGGTTGCCTATCCTGGGCACCTACGGCTATATGTCAGATTCGCATGAGGTTACCGTTTACCGAGCTCAATTGAAAGCCGGTCTTCGGTACCCTCCTTACTGCGTAATCTGTGAGTTTTGCAAATTCCACGGGATCGCCGTGAACCAACTTCCCCCAAATTCTTACTCCTACTTCAATTCTTTTCTCTGCATGTGTGGGGTTTTTAAGATAAACCCCCACTTTCTTTTCTTCATGCAGTACTACAAACTTCACCCGGTCCTGAAGGGCGGCTTTTACTTCCTGCTTCCCCGAGGGTCCGGGAGCAAAAAGTTTACCTTCACCTTTGACAACAAGGACAGCTGGCGGGGGTGGCAGAAGAAGTTTTTCTTCCTGCCGATCCCCGAGCTTTGGCGTCATGTGCCCACCAGATGGGCTTCGGGGACCCTGAAGATGGACGTCGTTGACCCCCGGAAACTCCTGACTCCGGAGCTAGCTGTTGAGTTTGATCGATTTGATAGGCTCATCCGGGCCGTGGCAGACTGGGACCCCGAGGTCCCTCCGCGTTCATTTTACCCTTTTCCCATCAAGTGGGACCTTATGACCGAGGAGGTTCTTCGGGAAATGGGAGTGGTGAACGCGCACAAGAGTGACTTCGATCTGCCCGTGCCCGTTCTTCCGGGGAAGAAGGCCTGGATAGTCATGCTCCTTCGGGGGGAGATCACATATGAGTATTTTGCCGAGAGTAAGTCTCTTTCCTGGTTTCAATATCTTTTTTCCTTTTGGACTTACGCTGATACCTTTTCCTTTTGCAGAGATGGGCGATCAATCTGCTGATTTTTACAAGTCGCTCTTCCTCGGCCAGGCCGAGAGGGGGGAGCAGACGCGCAAGAAGGCGCCTGCTAAGAGGAAGAAGACGATCGGCAGCGGGCCTTCTAGGGCCAAGAAGGCTAGGGCTGTTACTCCCCCTCCTAAAGTCATTGTGGAGGTGCAGGATCAATCTCCTGCTCTTCCTTCAACGCCGGCGGACCTTCCTTCGGACCCTGCCCTTCTTGGGGCAATACTGAGCCCCATTCTACCCGCCGAGCCTTCTTCCGAGCAAAGATCCGCTCAGGAACTTGAAGAGAGCAGAAGAAGGAAGGGGAAGAACATTCCCGGTGAAGTCCGGGAGGGCGAGTCTGAAGACGACGTCACCGAAGTTCTACCAGGTTGGTTCCTTAGCCATTCTCCTACAAACCTTAGTATTTTTTGTATCTATGATTTTTTGGATGAATAGCTAAGGGATGACATACTGACAGAACTTCGGCGTAAACTTGTAGAGGACATCTCTGCGGCACCCTGGGTGGATGCTCACACCCGGTGACGGGCTCTTCGGGACAAGCGGATCCCTCTCGACAAGGTGTCGAGGGATCCCTTCTGGACGTTCATAGAGGACATAAACTTGTTCTCTGAGGATAACCAGTTGATGGCTCCTCAAATGGCGATGGGGGTGATGACAAACGCCATCTTTCAGTCGCTCATCACCGAATGTCCCAACGAGGAGATCCTCACAGTGAGGATGACCGAGCACGCCGCCCAGGTGGTTCTCTCCTCTTTGTTTACTTAGAGATTTTTCTTCTAAGTTTCCATCCTTCTTTTGATACTCATTTGGGGTCTCCCTTTTTGCAGCTTTTGGCATACAGCGGGTATTTCCGAACTTGGGCGTCGAAGCAAACAGAGGCCCGTTCTCGGTCTGAAGATTCTTTGAGCAAAATGAAGGAGTTTTGCGCCAGGCACGTCCTCAAATATGATGAGCTCAAGATTGTGAAGGAGGATGTTGTGAATCTTCGGGCCGAGCTCGCGATGAGCAAGCAGGAACTTCTCCTAGATTTCACTGCCAAGGTTGACGACCTCGGCTCAAAGTGTGCCACTCTCTCTTTAGAGAACGAGGCTCTTCGGAAGGCGAACGCTGAAGACGGCAAGAGCCTGGCGAAGGCACTTGCTTTGAACGCTGACCTTGATGCCAAGGTTAAATCTTTGAAGAAGGGGGCTAAGAGCAAGAAGAAGAAGAAGCTGGAGGAGAAGATTGCCAAGCTTCAGACCGAGCTTGATGCTCTTGGTGCCGAAAAGGACAAGTCTGAGCGAATGGCGAAGGTGGCTTTCCAAGATGGCTTTTGCTTGGCGCACCATCAAGTCCTTGCTCGGCACCCTGAGCTCGACCTTTCCTACCTGTTCGCTCTGGATTTTCCCGATGGGCCCCATGAGGTATGGTCAAAGCCACATTTTCTCAATCTTCCTCCAGCTAAGCCGGTGCCTCCGACTGAGCCTAATGATGATGACGATGATGATAATGATGAGACATCAGATGTCCTTGCTCAGCAATAGGCTTCTCCTTACTTTCTTGTACTCCTGCTTGCTTGTACATCTTTGCCTTATAATTTTTTAATGAAGATTCTTTCTCCAATCTCCATTCATTCTTCCGAATAGGATTTTTCAGAAGTAATTCCAAGCACGCACTTTCGGTGAATTTTTCCGTACTTACTTCTTCGGGAAGAGTAGTTTTAGACTTTTTTCGAACTCCGCCGAGTTTATACTCCATCCAGGAGTTAGTTCCGAAAGGAAAACCATTAAGGAACTAATTTTTCAATCTCGCGACAACATCCGGCTTGTGTCTTTATTGACGACTACGAGGAAGAGTAACTACAATCTTTCTGAAAAAAGTTCTAAGTATAAAATTTCTATAGGGCATCCGAATGCCAGGTATTTTTCAGTTCTTCCCCTTCTGTGTCGCCGAGCTTGTATACTCCCTTTCGGACCTTGTCCAGGACCAAGTAAGGTCCTTTCCAATTTGGCCGAAGTACCCCGTGGGACGGTTTTCGGGGTTCAAACTCGGCCTTTGGAGGACAAGGTATCCTTTCCTTATTCCTTTAGGCCTGGCATGCACATTTGCGGCTATGGCCACTCTTTGTTGAAAGGTCTTTCTTCTGAGCTCGGCCATCTCTCTGTGCTCATCCACCAGGTCGAGCTTAGTTCTCAACCTGAGGTCGTTTCCTCCTTCGTCGAACACCTGTATTCTAATTGATGGCCGTACTACCTCAACAGGGATAATAGCCTCTGTGCCGAAGCCGAGCGAAAAAAGGTGTTTCACCCGTAGCCCTTCGGGGCGTTGTCCGATAGCTCCACAGCACACTAGGAAGTTCTCCTGGCCATTTTCCCTTTGCCTCCCCTAATCTCTTTTTCAGACCATCTTTTATGGTCCTGTTAGACACCTCTACTTGTCCGTTGCTCTGGGGATGAGCTACGGGGGCGAAGTGCATCTTTATTCTGAGGTTGGTGATGAATTCCTGGAACCCTTTGTCAATAAACTGGGAACCATTATCGGCGACTATCACCCTCGGTATGCCAAACCTTCATATAATTCCTTTCTAGACAAAATTTTGTATATCCTTTGCTGTGATAGTTACTAGGGCCTCTGCCTCTACCCACTTGGTGAAGTAGTCTACTGCGACCACGCAGAATTTCACTCCTCCAGGTGCTGTCAGGAGTGGGCCGATGACGTCAATGCCCCATACTGCAAAGGGACAGGGGTAGTCAGTCGAGTTTATTAGTTCCGAGGGCAATCTTTGAACTTTTGCGTGTCTTTGGCAACTGTCACATTTTTGGAAGAACTGTCTTGCGTCCTTTCTTAATGTGGGCCAAAAATACCCTTGGCAAAGTATCACTCCTGCCAAAGCGTCAGTCCCGATGTGGGCACCGCAGATTCCCTCGTGGACTTCCTCGAGAATTGCCTGAGTGTCCTTTTCGCCAATACATCTTTGCAATGGACTTGCAAATCCCTGTCGGTATAGTTCTTCCCCTATTAAGAAGTATCGTCCAGAACGTCTTCGCACTTTTGCCGCTTCGCGAGGGTCTTCGGGAAGCTCCGAGGTTGTAAGATACCTCTTTATAGGATTTTCCCATCCTTCCTCCGAGGTTGTTGTGCTCATTACCGCAATGCTGGGGTGACTCAATATTTCGGTGAAGTTTTTTGACTTCGCCAGACTATCTGCCTCGGTGTTGCTTCGTCGAGGCACATTTTCAATATGCACCGCGTCGAATTCCCGGATGAGCTTTGACACAAGCTCATGGTATTTTGCCAAAGTTGGATCTTTTGCACTGTAGTCCCCTGCCATCTGTCGGACCACCAGCCGAGAATCACTGTGGGCTTTCAGGTTTCTCACACCAATCTTTCTAGCAAGGCGCAACCCTGCTATGAGAGCCTCGTACTCTGCCGCGTTGTTGGTGACACTAAACCTGAATTTGATGGCTTTCATTACTTCCATGCCTTCGGGGCTGCGAATGACTACCCCAGCTCCCTGGTGCTCAGAGCCGGAGGCCCCATCTACGAACAGGGTCCATTCTGGCTCACTATTGCCAAGGTCAAACTGATCACTCTCGGTGAAAGGTACTTCGGCAATTAAGTCTGCCAGGGCTTGGGCTTTTATTGCTTTCCTTGGTTCGTAAGTGATATCATACTCACCGAGCTCTACGCACCATTTGGAAAGCCTTCCCGAATGGTCTACCCTCTTCATGACATCCCGAAGGGGTAGATTACTTTGGATGATGATGGGATGAGCCTGAAAATATGGACGCAGTCTCCTACTTGCTAGTACTAAGGCATAGATAGCTTTTTTTGGTAAGGGGTACCCGATTTCGGCACCATGCAGAGATTTGCTCAAGTAATAGACTGGCCATTGCACCGCTCCTTCTTCATTTACTAGAATCGAGCTTAGTGCTTTTTCAGCAACAGCAAGGTATAGCACAAGGGGTTCTCCCTCTCGAGGTTGCGGAAGAGTGGGCAATCGGGCCAGATGAACTTTGAGTTCTTCCCAGGCCTTTTGGCAATCCTCGTTCCAAGGATGATCGTTGTTTTCGAGGTTGCTACTATTTTTTGCTGCCTTAGTGAGTACCTTAAAGAATGCTCGGCAGCGATCTCCATACCTGGAGATGAACCTACAAAGGGAGGTTGTCACACCTCGCTCAGGCCCTGGCCTATAAGTTTCTAAATTAACTCACCAGCCCAACTCCAAAATTTAGTTTCTAGCATTCGGCCAAGCAAACCATGGCAACATTAAGTCTTATTTTCTTAAGTTGAGAGGCCTGGGAGGTGGCCCAGGTGGCTTTAAAACAAGTCCAACAATACTTGCAGCGAAGGCAAGGCCCAATACCACTAACTTGCACAACAAGCAAGGTTTTAATTGAATACTTGCATACCAAGCAAGGCAACACTTAATGAAGTTTTTAAGTGCATAATTGGTGTGCAATCAAGTGTGCTATCTATATGACAACCAAGAAGCCACATTATTGGTTTAGATTTTGAAACCATAAGTTAATATGTACATGATGCTCTCGGTCAACAACATACATATAATGATGCTCAACATTTCCATAAGACTAGGCCCATAACTATTCACATAAAAGTGCCATACATTGGCCCAAAATATTCAGCATACATGTACAAGCATAAAGCCATCCATAAGCCCATACATAACTTGGCATACAATCCCAACAAAAGCATCACAAGTCTAGGCATCAAGGACTACACATATGTACACAAAAAGGGTAGTCTACCTAGAGTCCAACATGGCTACATGCCATGAAACCGAAAGCTAAACATGCCAAGTTATTACATACCAAGACCATTAATGGTCAAACAGAACCTTGAGAATTCCATACAAAAGCACACACTGCAACACCAACCCAATTGCCTGATTCATTGTCATGAAAGTAAATACTATGATCAGAGCCAAAGTCCAAGTGTCCATAGCTTTTCCTAGACAAGTCTCCAACTACAGCCTGCATACTTATCACATAAGTCTCGGCCAACCAAGAATATAAGACTTGTAATGTACTAGAACTAATAAGCCAAGCACACATTGGCACATACCTTGGAAAACAAGCAAACAAGCACTAAACACAAGTACAGAGCAAACTAGTGCTACTCAGGCCGAATGTCTTTGCCTGAAAATAAAAGGATGGGCAGTGAGTAAAACTCAGTAGGATTCACTTATATATATTCAACTCTAATAAGAGTCTATTTAGTTAAGCTGAGTATACACTCAAGCTTAACCTCCCAATAGCTAGCTTTACCTGCAAAACAAACACAAAGACAAGGAAAACCAAGCATATACATATACAAGATAAATAACCATGGCATAAAATCCACAATTCCATAAGTGGGGTTAGCAAGCACATGGAAAGCACCAAAGCACACAAGAACACACACACACTCCACATTTTGCTCTCGGCCCAAATAACCATACATGTACCCATGTGCACATTGCACACAAAACACCATCAAACCATCCACTTCCACTTAGAGCTCCAAAATGCTAAGCAAATAGGCCACATTTACTTGCATTTCTAGTACATGTACATTAGTTAATTAGCTAATCAACAATTCAACCGAGTGAAAACTCAATAGCCCATCAAGCAACTAAGGTCATTTGGCAAATTTCAACCATCACTTAGTCACTCTAAACACTTGAACCATGGTAATTCACCAAGCAATATCAAGTGTTAGTGAACCCTACCTCAATATGCTCTCGGTCACAACCAAACTTCAAATGCCCAAGTGTTCCTCAATCACAATGCCTACCATAACAACACATAGGCATCAACAACATATAATCATGGATTAAATACCATGTACTCCAAGAAGAACACCAAGATACACTAGTTCAAACTCTCGGCCAAAATGCCCAATTCCTTATATTTATGTTCTTCATCAAACTAACTCATTACATGATCATCTAATCATCAATAAACATTGTTCATGGCACCATTACCATGCAATTAAATGAAGAACACCTAATTACACTAATCCATGCTCTCGGCCATAATGCCCATTTTCACACTTTAATGTTCTTCATCAATTTAATCCATCATATAATCACCAAATCATCAATAACCCTTATTCATGGCACCATTACCATGTAATCAAACGAAGAACATAACATTACCTCAAAATGAGCTTCTCGGCCAAACACTAACTTCCACACATTGATGTTCCTTGCTCAAAATTGCCTAGCATAAGATCAAATAGGCACCAATTAACCTTAATCATGGACTAATTTCCATGGAACTTAAGAAGAACACCAAGATTACTCATCCAATACTTTCGGCCAACAACCAACTTTCAAACCAACATCAAACTTGTTCAATTAACTCAATCTAACAACAATTGAGCTTCTAAATCCCTTGTTCATGGAAGAAATACCATGGAAATCAAGAGATACAAAGAATACCTTGGAACCCTAGCTTGATTTGGCTCGGCCCTTCACCAAAACTCAAGAACAAAGCTTGATTCCAAGTAGTCTAAAGTCGAAACAAGTCTTCCAAGCTTGAATCCTTCAAATGCCCTCAAGATTTCTTGAATTCAAGACCAAAGTGTGGATGAACTCTTATGGAAGAGCTCTCGGCCAAGCAAGAGCAAGGTAACCTGAAATGAACAAATGGCCTTGACTTAGTTTCGGCCTAAAGACACATGTGATTTAGTTAGCAAATATACTAACTTTTGTCTCCCATTTCTTTGCATGAAACAATGTAGTCCTTAGCTTCATATGATCACAAGGCCGCCACTTAAACTTGTGTCTAAATGGACATTTAAGTCACTTCATGGCCTATAATGCCATGTACACATCAAACACAAGTACCAAAGTGCTTTAATTCCCCATGTGTAACCGGCCATGTAACTAGAATAAAGACTAGTTAATTTAACTAGTTAACTAGTGAATAGTTCTTTAGTGGTAGACAAGACTTGACTAGCAATCATTATTGTCTACTAGTTTTGGTCTAGTCTTGCACTAGTCATCCAATAAACTTGCATGGCCGAAAATGCCAACTTTATGTTTGTAGTTTTAATTGTACCACTAATCTGAGTGTACAATTTGATCCCCCTTCTCTGTTTCCTGTCAGTTTTCCATAGACCAGCTTCTAGGTGCAGTTAAGGCCTGAAGGTTTCTAGTTTTTGTTAGTGTTGTGCCCAAAAGCCAATCATGAGATTATTGTATTTTTTGCACATTGAGTCATGATATTTTATTAAGGCATTAATCCAGCAATTATGTTTGTTGTTTTGTTCCTGCGTAACTTAACAAACATAATTGTAACCCTAGAATAATGATATTCTTAAAAGTCCCTGGTCTAGTATTATTGTGGAGCGTGTTGCAATAATACATAACGACTAGCATATGTGGAGACTAATATGAGATATGTAGTCTACATATGGGTACAAGTTGGAGAACTTATGTACTGGACCGACCCACCATGAGAACACTACATGGATCGTTATATGAGTGTCATAAGTGATTCTCATAGTGATCAGGGTATATGTAGTCCTTCGACCTAAAATCATCAAGGTTCCCCACATATGAGTCACATATTTTGATACTTTCCTTTGTTGCTCGTAACTGAGTGAACTTGAAGAAGGTCATTGGGTATGTCACATATCATGCGGAGGGATTTGTATGATCAAGATGAGATTTGTCCCTCCTATGTAACGGGAGTGATATCTTCAGGCCCCTTGATAGAGTGAGACTTAGAAAATGCATGGCCATGCTCGAATGAGTTGATATGCGATATCAATGTCATCAGTTTAAGTTAGTCTACTCGGTAATCAAGAAACCAAAGATTGGGCTATACGAGAGTGACACATTCCATGTCTCGTGCTTAGTCTTGATATCTTGGACAAAAAGGGACAATGGCATATATCGGTTATGATCATAAAGGTATAGTTAAATCATCGACAATCTTGTCACTTGGGTAGCAATGATGTGTTGCTAGACACCGCTCATTGCTGATGTTCATAAATGTGATTTATGATCATTGCCAACGTGATAAGAGCCTATTGGGTCGCACACATAGAGCTATTGGATCATTAGAGTGCATGGGCTAATTATTTGGGTTATGGTTTCAGTTTAATTTCGTATTAATAGTGGGCCCAAGAGTTGAGCCATTATTAAGCCCGAAATTAAATCCTAATTGGATTAGGGCTTTGAAACCCATTAGGCCTGGAAGTTGAGTCTCATTATAAATACAACTTTTAAGTGAGAAATTCGCAGGTCTCATTGCCCTAGCCTCCAAAAAGGACAGCCACACTCTTCTCTTGCAATTCCTTGGAGGATGCAAGCTAGCACTGCGAGTGCAAGAGAAACGCATCTACTGGGACGTGGTGGAAGCGTGGTGATCCCGAGAGGCTCGTGTGGATACCATAGAGAGCTTGAACATGTCAACTGTTCAGGTTTTGTGATTCGACTCTACAGTTGAGTGAGAGATCTCAACCGAAAATTAGGTATGAAAATTTTCGAACACCCAGTTTACCCCGTTTCACTTGGATCCTAGAGGGTTTCGGTTAAATTCCGCTGTGCTGTTTGGCTCCTGAAACCCAACAGTTTTGCACATAGATCACTGTACTAGTTTCCATAGTTCTCCTCACTCTCGTTTATTCTTTTCTTTGTTTTCCTTTGTTTTTCTTGGCCTAAGCCAAGCACTTAAGAGGTACCTAACAATTCCTGCTATGAGAGCCTCGTACTCTGCCGCGTTGTTGGTGACACTAAACCTGAATTTGATGGCTTTCGTTACTTCCATACCTTTGGGGCCTCGAATGACTACCCTAGCTCCCTGGTGTTCAGAGCCGGAGGCCCCATCCACGAACAGGGTCCATTCTGGTTCACTTTTGCCAAGGTCAAACTGATCATTCTGGGCGAAAGGTACTTCGGTAATGAAGTCTGCCAGGGCTTAGGCTTTTATTGCTTTCCTTGGTTCGTAAGTGATATCATACTCACCAAGCTCTATGCACCATTTGGAAAGCCTTCCCGAATGGTCTACCCTCTTCATGACATCCCGAAGGGGTAGGTTACTTCGGACAATGATGGGATAAGCCTGAAAATATGGACGCAGTCTCCTACTTGCTAGTACTAAGCATAGATAGCTTTTTTGTAGTAGGGGGTACCTAATTTCGGCGCCATGCAGAGATTTGCTCACGTAAAAGACTGGCCACTACACCACTCCTTCTTCCTTTATGATAACCGACCTCAGTGCTTTTTCAACAATAGCAAGGTATAGCATGAGGGGTTCTCCCTCTTGAGGTTGCCGAAGAGTGGGTAGTTGGGTCAGATAAACTTTGAGTTCTTCCCAGGCCTTTTGGCAATCCTCGTTCCAAGGGTGATCATTGTTTTCGAGGTTGCCACTATTTTTTGTTGCCTTAGTGAGTACCTTAAATAATGCTCGGCAGCGATCCCCATATCTGGAGATGAACCTGCTAAGGGAGGTTATTCTGCCCGTAAGCCTTTGCACATCTTTTGTTGTGACAGGAGTTTGGAATTCAAGTAGAGCTTTGACTTTTTCCGGGTTGGCATCGATACCCCTTTCCGATACCATAAATCCGAGGAACTTGCCCGAACTTACGCCGAAGACGCACTTCTCGGGATTGAGATGAATTCCGAATGCTCTAAGTTGGTGGAAAGTTTCCTCCAAGTCAGCAATGTGGCTGCCAGGCAATCTGCTTTTGACTATCATGTCATCCACGTAGACTTCCATGTTTCTCCCTATTTGACTGCTGAAGACCTTGTTCATCAGCCTCTGGTAGGTAGCTCCTGCATTTTTGAGCCCGAAGGGCATTCTTACGTAACAATACGTACCGATTTCGGTGATGAAGGTGGTTTTTTCCTCGTCCTCGGGGTTCATCCTGACTTGATGGTACCCACTAAAAGCATCTAGGAAGCTCAGGAGTCCATATTCAGCGGTCGAGTCCACCAGTTGATCTATCGGCCGGAGAGGATATGAATCTTTAGGACAAGCATCATTTACATTTCGGAAGTCTATGCACATTTGGAGCTTGTTGCTCCTTTCTTTCATGGCGATGACTACATTGCTTAGCCATTTGGGGTATTTGACTTCCCTAATTACACCTGCATCTAACAGGTGTTGGACTTCGGTTTTAACGAAGTTCTTTTTGTGCGCCGAGAGGCTTCACTTCTTTTGGCGGAGCGGCTTTGCCTCTGGGTTTACTTTGAGGCTATGCTGTATTATGCTAGGGTCTACCCCAAGCATGTCTTTCGGCGAGTAGGCGAACAGATCTTTATTCGTTAGTAGGAAAGATACAAGCTTTTCCTTGTCTCCTTTGGCCAATTTTTTCCCTACTCGGGTGTTTCGGCCTGGGACAAGGTCTATCTCTTCCATTTCTACTTTCTCGGGATCCTCTGTTCCTTGTTCTTCTAATTCTTGTGCGGGCAGCGCTTTTGTTTCTGTACTCTGCGCACAATTCGCCGCTGGGGCTTTTCTCGCCTTTACGAACACCTTTCGCACCTCCCCCTGGTTGATGAAGATCTCAGCATCTCCATCCTTGGTGGCGAAGGTGACAGTTAGGTACTTCACATCCGGGCGAATGTGGAGGTTTCCTTGCGTCTGCCTTCCAAGAATGGCGTTATATGATGAAGGGACATCGATGACGATGAACCTTGTCATTATCGAGGCGAATAGCTCCTTTCTGTTGTTTGCTGAAGTTCCCTTCAGCATCAGGGGAAGATCTACCCATCCAAGGACGGGAAGTTCAGACGGCCCCACTCCAAAAGTAGGGGAAGTGACGGATTTGAGGTCTCTTCTCGATATCCCCAAGCTTGGTAATAGGTGGGAGAATAGGACGTCTGCGTTTGAGCCATCATCAAGTAGTACTCTCTTGACGTCCCAGCTTCCTATCCTTGCCATAATCAGCAAAGGATCGTCATGGGGAAAAATGACGGTGGATCCGTCCTTTCGAGTGAGCTTCTTTGATGGATTCCCGTACTCCATTACCAAAATCTCTCTGGCTTTTCTTTTTCTTTCCGCCGACGGCAGCCCTGTGGTGATCACTTGTATTACTCCTGCCGGGGGCGGGGGACGCCTTTTCAGACTTCGGTTTCAATGCCTGTCGGAGTCGTACTCTTCATCCTCTACCTTTCCTTCTTCTTCCTTCCTTCCCTTCGGGGAGGGAATGCGCAGGTAACGCCGAAGTTGTCCTTGCTTTATCAGCATCTCTATGTACTTCCTCAGTTGGAAGCAATCTTCGGTATCATGCCCGTGGTCTCGATGGAATTGGCAGAATTTTTTCATATTCTTCTTGTTGTCCGAGGTCATGGCCCTCGGACGTTGAATCTGAGTCCCTTGCCTTTCCATCGCCATCAGGATGTTCGTCCTCGTGGTGTTCAGGGGAGTGAAGGCAATTGGCTTCCTTCCCTTAAACTTCCGAGGATGCCCACTTGTTTCAGTTGGGTAGCAAGTTTGCTGACTTGGTCCCTCGGCGCGGACATGATCGAACCTAGGGCCTCCCATTCTCAGTTCTTCGGCGGTCATGTGCTACTCCGCCCTTCAGTAGAATTCACCAAGCGTGTTGAGGGGATCTTTGGAGAACTCGTAGAACAGCTAGGAGTCTCTCCGAAGTCCTTGTTTCATAGCCAAGAAACGTATCTCTGGCCTGAAATCTGGGACACTCAAGGCTTCCTTGTTGAACCTTTTGACATAGTCGCGTATGGTTTCACCACCTTTCTGCTCTAAATCAAACATTTAGACTGGCATTTTTGTCGTTGGGCGGCTCCCAATGAACTGCTGTGTGAAGGCTGCAAACAGTTCTTGGAACTCCATGATGCCTCCAGGAGCCAGCGAGTTGTACCACGCCGTGGCCGGCCCAGCAAGGGTGACCTCAAAGCATTTGCACAAGGTAGCATCATCAGGTCCGTGCAGTACCATACTGCGCTTGTACTTGGTCAGATGAGCCTAGGGGTCGGTTCGGCCATCGTAGGTTTCCAGCCGAGGTACCCAAAAATCGCTTGGCATAGGTGCCTCGACTACTGTTTGGGTGAATGGTGACTCATCTCCACTGAATATTTCTGACAACCTAGCCCAGACGGGCTTCTGAGCTACTTTTCTCTCCACTCATTCTATCCTCTTTAGAATTTTCTCCATGAAGAGTGAGGCGCTGGGTTCTTCTTCCTGGTGTCTGTAGGCTTCTGGGAATGGAGACTGACATCTTCTCTTTGGGGATTAACTTCGGCGCCGTGGAGATGGTGACCTTGCCTCAGGGGTGGAACTCCTTCGTCGGGGAGCCTTGGGTTGCTTTGGCCCCGTTTCTCCCACATGTCGTGCCTTAAGGGGTATGTTTTTCGTTGAGGACTCATCGCGTTGATCCCCACTTCCTGAGCTCCGATGAGTGGATCGGGGGCTCTTCTTACGACGAGGCGCTGGTGATGAAGGCCTTCGTGCTGGGGTTGGCTGTGGCCATTTTTGGTCTAATTGCTGTGTCATTTCGGCCACAACAGAGCGCTGAAATTTGCACAGGAAGGCCATAGTAATAGTCAGTGGACGCTTGTCCTCAGGCGAGGAAGTCCCTGCCGTAGTTTGTTCGGTTGCCAGTTGAGCTTCTGGCGCGGACGGGGACCTCGGGAGTCCCTTGTCCTTAGAACGCCGAGTTTCAACGACGGCGACCTGGGGGTGGGTTCCCACAGACAGCGCCAGATGATGCCCTTCAGCATCTCCTTCGTGTGTCATGGTGAAGGTGGCAGGGGCTTATGGAAATGGAGAGAGGTCCGGGACGAACGTACTCTGAGAAGATCACCTGAAAGTCACAGGAAGCAAGGGTTAGGAGGTCCCCGGAGTGTTTTTCCGGGGAGGAGCCTCCGACGCCCAAGTGAGTATTTTGGAGGTAATGAGATGATAAAGAGTAAAGAAGTATCTTATCTCAAATAAAATGTCCCTCCTTTTTCTGGAATAATTACCAAGTATTTGTAGAGGGGTGAATAGTAATAGTCCTTCTCAGATGGCCGGCCCAGATCGTGACACGTGTTCGGCGGGATGCGTTCCACGTCTTTTGGGCAATAGAGGACCCCTAGTCGGCATGGGCTGCCAATCTAGGGCTCTGGGTAACCCGAGAGTGGCGTGCTAGAGTATCCCTGCAGGCGTGTCAGGACATGACTGGGGGCGGATTATCGGGGATATGTCAGAGGCTCCTTAAATGCTTATGTCGTACTCCCGAGGCCCCTTTTTGGTAGAGGAGACCTCTTCGGAGAACTTGTCTTCCGAGGTCGCTTTTGGTATCGTAGGAGTATATTTCCCGAAGGTGACCTCCCTCGGAGACACCCCCACTTCCGAGGATGGCTTACTCGTCCCCCCGAGGTTGGCATTGTCATTTCCTGGAATGGAGAAACGCTGAGGCTGGATTTCGGGGAGGTCAAACATCCTTCATTCCGTGGCGGGTGATTTCTCTTCCAAGGTTGGTGCTTTGTCCGAACCCGTGCCTACGGGGGGTGATCGGCACCTTGGCTATCATCCGACTTCGGCAAAGCTTTGGGTGGGTGTTCCCTTTCGTAGTGCTTTTCATTCCAAGGTTGCTTTTCTAAAGTACTTTGATTCCATTCTTCCTTTTTTCAAAAAATGTCGAATCCAACCCCGTTGATGACTGTCCGGCCTCTCCCCAAAAGCTTCCTTCCTCTCGAATCTCACCCTTGTCCTACTACTTTGGAAAAAATGATGAAGTGGATGGCCAAATA